>JAQQZZ010044493.1:0-10282 GCA_030265115.1 Mopalia vespertina | reverse complement strand
ACGACGGATTGTCCACTTCAACTGCTCCTTGCCTTATTACGGTGGAAAACCGGGATGAAACCTCGTAAAAACCACCCTCGCGATTGCCGGAGCCACATCTTGTGACTCACTCATATACCTGAGGGTCGACAGGCGGACTCAATCCTGTGAACGGTACATCGAAGTAGGCTCCGAAAGCGCACTCGCTAACCACTAAGCCACGGCCGCGGGCCTATTTCACTTATATGACAGAGGTGTATCCAACATATATTAAAAGTTAATCTCCCTGCATAGTGCTAAGTAAAAACAGCATTGCTACTCTTCAAACAAACTGCCCTAAGCCAGAGAGCTCAGAGCACCAATCAGTATGATACAAAATTACCAGCTGTATCAAGGTCTAACTTGAACGGTATATTCATGTGAAGAAAATTCAAACCAAAATTGAACAGGTCTTCCTTGTTTAAAAATACAAAGCACAAATAGAAAGAACAGAAAATTTATCAATGAGATTTGAGTATGCAAGGTGTCTGAGTAACAAACCACCTGTACTAAATAGCACACAGGATGTTTGTCCTTTCTCAGGTGAAGAACACACAGGTATACAAGAGAAATAACCATTACCATCATACATTAAAAAAAAAATCTTCCACCAGGAAAGAAAATTTGGGAATAATTCAAATTCAGCAAATCTGAAATGTTTTTAAAAATAATAACTCATAGTAAAATTATAAAGCCTATCACCAGATCAAGTTATTGACAAAACTGCTTTTACATTCTTGTAGATATTTTTGTTTTCCCTTCAAAGCCATGTATATGTTGACCAAAGTCAAAAGTAAATACCCTGTCAAATTGTTGACAAAACTGCTATTTTATTTTGCAGGATTCCTTATTTTCCACTTAAAGCTCATTGGGTGATTCTACATCACAGCCAGCATTAAGAAAGATGTCTGCTATATCCACAATGTCAGAAAACATTGGTAATTCAAGTAAAATAGATGTATATGTTGAACTTTTAAGGCCACACTTGGTGTAGTGATATCACTTAAAATGGTCTTAAAATACTTTTTTTTCCATTTTGTCCTTTTTCAATTTTTTGTAATTTGGGTCATTTCCGTGACTATGTGAGTAAAATGTGTCATAAAAAGTTCCCCCTACATTTTGCTCACAGCACACACATAGAAGTGCCTTTCAGTGGAAACTAATAAGTGAATACACTGAAAATCTGTTAGATCCAGGGGTTGGTAAGCCGCGATTTCCCCAAAACATTATCTTCCTGATTGTTCTATCAAGCCTCTCTTCCATTCCTACCTTGTGTTCAAGGACGGAAGAATTGGAGTGACTTAGAATCTACATGTCGATCCTGACATCACCAGAGATGTTAATTGACAGTGGCGCCATGCTTGTTTGTTGTCAACAGACGTGATTTGTAAACAACTTTCTGATTGACTGCTTGTTTCTACAATAGTCCAATTAAATGTTTGCCACGTTTTCCTCGCGAATTAAAGCAAGGGTGAAAATGTGTAAGTCTCATCTAACTCATTTAGATCCTTGCCGTAGGAAGATGGGTAAACATGAGAAGACTAAAATATAAAAGGAATACATACACCACACATTCATAGTGATCTTGTCGAGCTGCTATGTGCCTGCAAAGACACACAAACATAATTTAACAACAGAAAATACATGTAAACAAAATAAATACTTTAAAGTTGTTTTTTGGTTTAATTACCAAATATGGAATTTGAAACCATTTCTTCCCAAAAGCACACGTGAAATCAAACATCCCAAATCACCAATAAATTCATTGACTCCACCCAAAGCAACTTAAATACCCAAACCAAAAGCAGCACGTAACAACAATACAATTTAGCATACCCTAAATCACCTCCAATTTCGTCCATAATATGGCTACTTTAAAAGTTATTTTGAAGACTTAGAAATGGTTCCTGGGAGACAGATTAAACATTTTCAGTTAGTAAACATCAGGATTTCTCAGAAAACATAAATTTGTTTCCCAGGAACCACATCTTAGTCCGTAAAATAACTTTTAAAGTTGCCATAATATGGACGAAATTGGAGGTGATTTAGGGTACCCAATTATTATTAACTTTCCAATTAGGCAAAACACTTGTCATTTAATGGTTGTGCCAGTGTAAATTACTTTTAGAATACACTGCTGTCCTAAAAATTGAATACTCTTAAGCATGGTGTAAAACATTGGAAATAAAATTTAGACGTCTAGCAAAGGGAAGTGTGTTTTGAGAAATACCAGTAGTCTTGCCATAAGCTGCAGAGGAATGTTAAATTCTAACAGAGCATTTATATGTACATAATTCATTCATTCTGGGTCGGTTATTGCTGTAGAGATTCACCGCCTGACTAGCAAGAAAATTTTGGGTCATTCTACCATGAGCCTTTGTAGCTGAGTCAGTTAGAGGCTGGCCCTGCTAGCCAGAGACCCCAGTTTGAAACCTGGTTGGAGGCCAGCAAAATTTTCTTTCTCTTCAATAAAAATATAAAGAGAACTACACGTTTGGTTGTGTTGTCTAGCTGTTCATGGTCAGATTAGTTTGTTTGGTTGATTGGGTTTTCATGTTGTACTACGGGGTATTTCATTTATATGATGACGGATTGTCAATTTCACACCATAGCTTGATTAAATACAGAAGAAACCTCCTAAAAAAAACCCATTGCGATTGCCCGAACCAAGACTCCCTCATACACTTGATGGGTCTACGAGGACTCGAACCTGTGATAGGTCCATCGCAGTGGGATAAGTAGGTCAACACTCTTACCACTGATCCACGGTCATGGGCTGTTCAAAGCGCAATAATGACTGATGTCATGTTATTGTAATACCCTATAAGAGCATGTTGTTAAACATTCTCATCGATCCGACAGTTGTTAAAAAAATGACACATCAGTTAATATCTTTGGCATGTCAATCATATTTTGAAGAAAGTGTGGAAAAATCCTGTACTTTAAACACCATTCCTGATTTCATAGTACACCAATACCATGCTTTATCAGGCATTCTGATTTGAGGTGAGTGATTTGTGTTAAAGCATAAGACAGCATACCTCTGCTCAAATCTAAAGGCCTGCTTTATTTATTCACACGGGCTGCTGGGTTTTACTCTTTTTCTTCACAAACTGTTGGTGATTCAAAGACTTTTGTGATCTGTCTTATAGCTTATTTCATGATGCATGTGTTTTTACAGTTATAATGATGAGTATCAGTATGAATAAACTGAATTTATGTTTTCGAAATGATATCACACAAAGTACATCAAGTTAAATTATAAAATTTGACATTTTTTATATCCATCATTCTTAATACAGCAATATGATAAAACTCTACATTTTTGTTATTTTATTCATTATATGTAATCCAGGAATGGTTCAAGTTTGTTTTACTCACAGATTGGTATTTGTAAGACTAATCATCTTAGTACAATGACCAATGGTATATTTCACAAGCTGCTAATAATTTATACACTTCAAGTCAAATACCATAACAAAGTTTTCACTCGTCTTTGCAGCCCCTTATCATTTCAAGGAGTGAGCACATCATCTGCTGGAAGTTGTGGGTCTTCAATACGATGTGGCAGTGATTCTGTTTTTGATAACACTGACCAAAGGGTAAGTTAATTGTCTTATAAAACTACAAACATGGCTTTTGTTTTACCTGATTTGAATCTTGGGGTTTCAAAAATGACGTTTCGACAAAAGAGTCCTGTCTCTTTACAAAGAGGTAGGGCCCATCTGCAATTGCTAACATGAGAGACATTGGCAATACTACAGATTAGGAAAGAATAAAATCTGGAATGTTATTTTTTGTTAAAGTAACAATTTTAAAACTACAGTGGAACTTTTGTTATTAAATTGACATCCACCTAACCATGTTTTGATTGAGACAAGATGTTGGTACCGGTATTGCAATTTATAAAGAAATATTGTAATAAATAAAAACATTTGATTTATGAACAACTTTCTCGTTTTATTGCTTATAATAAATGGAAGTTCAGATTGTCAACAGAAAAAAATTGTACTAATCGTAGCAATTCATGCCTTAATTTATTTTCTAGCACACAGTTGCCAAGTTGTTAAAGCACTTTTTTCTCAGTGCAATTTTTTCCATATGTATTCAAATACACGACTTTTTTTAAATGTCTTAATTGTATTTGTTGATTATTTTTTATTATAGGTTGCTGGTCCAGGTGGAGACAATGACAATTATTCACCATAAACTCTCTCTAGGAATAAAATATTTGTTGGTGGTAATTATTATTTTTAACAGAGTGCAGGCATTATTAACCTTCATAAGTATGTTACACAAGAAAACATTATGCTCTAGCAATCAACCAAGTCCCGTATAACATAAGATGCTTGAAAACAACTTGTGTAAAATGTATGCTGTTGCACTAGTAAAGTGTCCTTTATCCTTTTTTTGTGTCCTGCGACAAAAACATGTTATAATATTATGAACAATAATGCTAATTGCATAACTACTGTATACGTGAAATTCAAAATAGATTTCCAAGATGATACAATTACCAACATCCTTCATCTATTCAGTTGATGTGAGTCATAAGATATTGTCATTTTATTTCAAATTTTAATTTGATTATGTATTATTTCACATTTTTTGTAAAAACATTACCTGTTAAAATGTGTATATATGTTGTGAATGTCAGTGGCTCTATTTGATACATTTGGCTAGCAGGAGCCCAGACCAACATTGGATGTATTTCTTTTGGGCTACAGTGACTTGGCAGAATGTCTATCAAATTACCTCCCAAAACAATGGCTGTCAGTTTCAAATGTGTTGTTTTGTGGCAGTTGGAGGAAGTATCTTGTGCCCTGGTGCATCACAAAGCCTATTTGTTTGTGACCTCTTTGTATTACTTCTTGTGGTTGTCTGTCATTGTCTTGTGATTGTTTGTTGCCAGTGCAGTGGTGTCTTTGGTGGATTCTTTCACCCGTTGAGCTTACACTTCATCATATCAGGGAAATGACTGGAACTTTGGTGTAAAACCCTCTATCCAATCCAATCCAATGAAGTGTGTGTATGTTGATGAATTTTGTTTCATTGCATAATATCTTGCTTTCTATCCGTGTAATGTAATTACTGCACATATGAATTTGTATCAGTTGAAACTCAATGTTAACAGTGTCACGATATTTATTATAATTAGTTAACTATGTGCAGATGTGATTGTCACTTTCATGTGTACATATTGATGTCTAGAATTCTGTGATTTGGTGAAAAGTACAACACATGGTATCGTGTTTTGAAACATATCGTATTGTAATACCCCCTAGTTTATGATTTAAACGGTAGTGAAGAAAGGTCTACACCAAGGCATGAAGATGTGGATACCCCACCTATAGTTGTATGTGCCTTATTTTGTTTGATATCAGGTGATATGATGTAACAGGAGTGCCTAGTTTAATATTAAATGTTTAAAACAGGATTTTTATATGCGTCTTTAATACACATTTAGAAAATGGTTTATTTTATATGGAATTTGGCTGCCCTATTTATAGGGCCAGGCTGCTCATAAGTCTATTAACTTTTAAGAGATGTCTAAATCTGTCAAACATACCTTTAGTCTTAAAATCTACAACTTGTTCAAAACTGTAAAGTTAAACCAGACTTAAAGTTAAAATAGTCATAATTGACAATTATGTAAGTCTGACATGTTTGGCAGATTTATATGTGTCTTAAAAGTTAATACATTTTTTGCCCTGTTGTACGGGCAGCCAATTCCATATAAATATCCCATTTTCTAACTGTGTATTAAGGACACAATTGGAGGTTTGACAGAACATATTTGAAGAGCCCTGTTACAATATAACGTCAATGATGCCATAAATGTAATGTACATGTAATAGAACAAGCTTTGTCATTCTGGTGGTTCACAAATGATGTCGCTGATTACGGCTACGTCACCCAATTCAAATGAAAGAAATGTGGAATGCTATGAGCGCAAATCTGACATGTTCCTATATTCAAGTTTACCAGGCAAATGGTAAAAACTTTTGAATTGTTGCATATTTTTTTTATATAAGACTGGACTTACATATTTTCCAGATGGTTTTAGCTAAACCCCTTCTTAAATAAGCTTGAGTAACAGCCTTGGGTACTTGGATTAAGTATAAAGGCCGACTTAATGAAGTTAAGCCTGGTTAAACTTTGAGCCAGACCATAAAGTTAAGACACCTTTAAACAACAAGCCCTTGATCTACAGTGACTTAAGCAAGAAAAGGGTCACAATTCAGTGAATTCACATAAAGGAATTTATTGGTAAGGAACCAATAAAAACGAGTGTCTTGAGTAGAATCCATAAATGTTGTCCTGGGTGTGTGAAATATTTTAATATCTTCTATCGAAAAATTTACATTTCAATGCATTTTGGGGGTAAATGTACCTACATAAAATATATAATTAAAAGTAAAATTTGTTTCCATTCATGGAATTGAAACACCGATTTGAAAAGATGTGTAAGGAATTTTGCGGAGACAAAAGATTTAATAGTCCAACGTACACTTAAATCTTTTATGTTGCTCTTGCAAGATGATGAAACAATTATGGAGAGAGGACACATTTTAGCTCTGCTTTATACAAACTATTATTTAGACTGGCTAAACATTCCTTTTATTAAATACTTGTCGATTGAGTGAACTGGGCTTTGCATCGTTCTTGTCAAATTCTGTAAAAACATCCTCCACCACTTGTCTCTTAAATATTTAAAGATGAAAATTTCAATGTATTGTATAAGCTTATACATAATAAACAAAGGTGCTTGTTAATTTCTACCATCCTATGGAGTGCTATTGTTGGGAAAATTTGACCACTTGTATTTTTGTAATGAATATAATATGATAAATACAGTATCTCCCAAAGCAGTATTTGTGTTTTTCAGACTTGTTGAATTGTGTTTAATGAACTTGACATTTTTGTCCTTTTTCTTTCCAAGTGATATCTGTTCAACAGGCAGTAGACTTTTACAACATATGATGTTAATAACTGTGATATACAGGTTTGTGCTGTAATCTTTTCCGGCAGAACCTTAAAATGGCTGCTACTTTGTTTATTTTTTAAATACCGTAATGTGCATTTATGACAAATAAAGCAAAATGGGGATTATGGTTTTAAAATACAAACTTCATTGATAATTGGATTGACAAAATTTGTCATTATCGATAGCAAAATGCAAATTAAGACAAACGCTGCAAACAATTTGGGAAACCTATAATTCGGTCCTCCTAAAATAAGTTTGCATAACCATGGGAAGACCCTGTTCGGTCCATTCTCCCTAACAGCACAGGTCTGGATATATAAACTGAATAAGTTTTATTAATCACAATACTGCGTAACAATGTAATTTAATCCATGCTTTACAAGATATGCATTGTGACAGTATAAGTATTGACACACTGGCCATTAATAAATTGGTCAATACCTCAATAGATCTGATGTCATTTTGTGTCCTGTTGACAACCTGTGTGTTTTTACCCAAAAGAAAAATCATTTTCATTGTATATCTGTACAATGAATGATCAATATTGATCATTAGGGGTGTAACAAACAAACAAATCAAATTATCTATTTATTGCAATAGTTGTTGCGGTCAAGTAGCGATAATTCCAAGAGTTTCCAAACATTTTGCATGTGCATGCTGTCTTCTTAAACTATTCTGTTTATCATTGTAATACATTTGAATGGAGCATTTACAGACTATGGATAATCTATTTAAAATTAGAAAAAGCTAATTATTTACACTTTAGGTTGACAGTACATGACAGTATTGCTTTCATACACATCTTGAAGCCCTAAAATACATGTATTAAGTGCTTAAAGATAAACATTTAAACAAAATAAGATTATCACAAGAGTCACTCGATAGTTTTGTAGACTAGATCACTGTTGTCAAAGAAGAGGCAATAGTCATCCCTAAATATCATGCTTATTCACAGACACATATTTTTTTTACAATAGAATTTAATAAGAACTAAAGAAAAAGATAATTTTTTTTTTAAAATATGACACAGGATATGAATAACCTATAATTACATTTTAGTTGATTTGGAAGCTTGCAGCCAGCTCTCATAAATAGAATGGATATACCTTGAATTGTTTTATTACAGACCTAAGAAGTCTGTCTAGGTCAAGAGTTCATTTCCCAATATATGACGGTTATCATTCACTGAAATTGAGTGAATGGTGGAAAGGGTAGCCCATGAGGATCGACAATAAACTCACAAACCGGAAAGTTTCTTTGATCTGCAGTCATGACAATGTCAGAATGAGACTTAAAAATTCAAACACCTAAACCAATATGTTATAAGCATAAGTCAGATAAATTTGTGGAACTTTGAAAGATAAACATTTCTTATATATTTCCCAAGCCACCTAATTATAACACTATTGAAATGGAAGAAGTCCCACATACTTAAAATGATTTTCTTCTGGGTCAAAGTTTAAAGAGTAATAAGAAAAGCATTCTTACTAAACCACTGTGAAATACTACATTTATGAGTGACGGAAATCCTGATCTTTCACTTTTGTTTAAGTACTCAAAGATCTTTCACTGACAAAAAACACATGTTTATGTCCCTATTCAATATTTATTCATATATGTGCTTAACATATACTGGCTTAAACTAAACACATATTTAAAATATACCAACTCAATGAGAAAAATCCCACGACACGTTTCAGTATTAATGCTGTGTGCTACCGTAACTAAAAAATATTACAATCTTTTCAAACAATGTAATGCCCCTGCAGAAATATCATGGTAAACAGCAGAGAAAGACAATAATCTTTTCGATCACTGGCCCTAATTATGCTTCTTCTTGGTTGTCTATTACAGCGGCATGATGACATTTTTCCGTACTTTGTTTTTAATGGGATTTTAATGTATTTCAATGTTCGGACCTATTGCAGAGTAATATAAGGCAACATGGTTACAGGCTGCTGCACATTGCCAATTACTCGAACTATGAGGGATAACTCCTCCTTGTTTGACTACAAATATGGCCCAAGTGTGACAAGGTGTGGAATAGAGTTCCACGTCAGGACACACCTTGTCTCGAGTAGTTGGTGTTACACAGGCTCCTTTTAGAATTTATATACATCAACATTTTTAATAAAACTTATCTACAATTAAGTGTCCACACCATGAGGATAAATGCTTGTTTGTAGGAAGTGAATTTCAGTTCCAATTAAAGGTTTAGATCAGTTGAACAATCATCTTTTTGTTAATTTTTTGCTTCATCTTTATTGTGTTCACAAAAGATCAATTGGTTGGTGCCAAAGTGTATTGCATCACACAATTTCTTTGTAAGATTTGCTTGCGTTTGTCAATTTTTGTGATCCATTTTTTATGGCAATGGGTGAAAGCCATGCTAAAGACAGTTTATCAAATTATCTTATATTTGTGTGGCAGCTCAGTGTGCTACCATGTGAAACAATAGCAAATTGGTGAACTTCCACAGATAGGCTTTCTTTCTTGCCAGTACAAATATGTTGATAATCAACATGATGTAACACGTAAACAGTATGTTTGTGAGTGCACAAGTGAAATTGTTCAGTTTGGTTTAACTCGCTGAAGGTGTCTTCTGATAGATTGTGTGATCTCTGTTATCTGTGTGTCATAATTCAGGTCACATAGTTTCCTCTTTCCAGTTGCTTTACGATTTATCTTCCCTTCCTGAGAAAAAAAAAAAAAGTACATTGAATACATGTGGTTAATCAAAACTGTTTGGCCTACACGCGGCGAGAAATTTATTTTTATACATTATATTTAAAGAGGGGAAAAGAAATCTCTCCGAGGGACAAAAATAGAAAGAATGATGTGCCAAGACAATTTACAAATCTATGGAAGAGAATTCTCCCTTGGAAAATAACTAATATTTGACCATGATGTACGTATCTCCATATAAACTCTGGGTTAAATAAATCTGTTATGAAGTATTTTTATAAAACAATCCTCCACAAGAAGATAATAATAATGTATTTGAAAGAAAGCATGATCTTTCTTGACTAATTTATGCTATTTCTAGCTTTACGGTTAGTGTGTTACCTAATAATGTACATTGTAGTCACGACAGATGTGTACAGTTTGATCAAATTTGGCGGTGCCCATCAATCTGATGAAACAAGAATACAGGATTTTCCGGTTATGACATGACGACAACAGAGTGACGTCCCTTTGAGAAATACCATCACCGGTTTACGGCAAGGGAGGGCAAATCCACGATTTTTAACATGTGCGGTATAGGGAATATTGCAA
>JAQQZZ010044482.1:0-10284 GCA_030265115.1 Mopalia vespertina | reverse complement strand
CAAGTATAGGACGTCGAGGTACTGTCAATGTCCAAATGATAAATATCGAACGTCGACGGCCTATTTAATAGGACTATGTACAACCGGCAACTGCATTTAAAAATATATAAGCCAGGTATCGTCAATGCAGTCTTAGGCCTATACGCTTTATTGATAGTTCGTATAGCATACAAGTTGCGCTATATGACAGTAGTTGGATCTAACGAGCACTGCCTCGCCCAGGTTACACCATATTCTGAATATATGCAAAGTACTCAACCACATAACTAAGAATTTATCTTTAAAATCATAGCAATCGTTCTTTCCTAATGTCCATCTTAATAAAGGAACTTTGTCTGTAGAGTTGGAAACAGCGTGTAATAATATGGCGAACTTACTAATGTCTTCAAATCGTAATAAAGTTCTTGATCGTGAAGAAGCTTCACGTGATCAAATAGATTCATGGTTTCCACCTAGAGTTAATAACTGTCTGGAATAATCTGTTTCCTGGGGGTTATTGAAACTTTTAACACTGACGTCGCGCCGTTTTCAAAATATTAGAAACTAGAATCAAGATTGCTCGTCACAACAGGGATGTAGAGGCGCGCACGATACAACAACATCAACACATGCTGTACACGTTTTTAATTATTTCTTTGCAGTTTATGCCATGATTTATACATTTAAGTAGCAAGATAGGGGAAGGACATTTATTTAGAGATGTTTTTATTATCTATCAAAATATCACAACCAATAAGACTGAATAGAGTAAATCAGTGTATTTTCTGACAAAACTATTTAAAATGAGACATAGGCCTACGCCTACATGTAGTGTAGCCTAGGTCTATAGGCCTATCTGCATAGTGTTAACCCCGAAATGACTGGACAATCGTGTAGTGTTTTTAAAGTGATTCGTGTAGCACAACGTCAGCTCAGGGATATAATAAACTATATGTGTGTTTTTGAACATCGACGGCCTATTTAATAGGACTACAGATGGCTGATGACCGCTGGACAGACTGACAGCGGCATGGGCTCTATATACTGTATAGTTCATTGGATACGAATTTGCATCTACGGCATGGGTGTTTCGCCTTTGCTGTCTGTCAGCGTCAAATATCATCAGTCTACTCCTTGAATAAATTGGACTTTTATTTAGAATTTTTAATTAAAATGTTGTTTTTTTTTTTACATTTTTCAATTGCCAACTGAACCATTTTTTAATTTTTTTCTTTGACAGGTGCCTGCATGTTTGTGTGATCTCCTTTACGTGGGTGGTGACTCTGGTAACGTCTCTAGCTGAATAAAAATGGACATTCCCCCTGCTGCTCTAGCGGCCACTGTGGGTCTGGGGTGTGGGATAACTTTGGGGTGGTTGCTGAGGGGCAGGTTTCGAATGAGAAGACCGACCACATCATTAAATGCCGGTCCTTTAGCTGAGGTAATTTAGATGACCGACATGTTATTCAGTCCAATAAACCAGGCCGTAATATTTAATATGGTTCAATATTGTAATGATTCCAATTTCAGAGATGCAGGCCTATTTTGATTGGGTTTGGGTGCCACTAGTTTTTTGTGGAATATATCTTGCCCTCTGATTTTCAATTTTTTAAAAAAAGTTTTTAGCTATTGACAATGTAAAGTTAAAATAAACAACATAAAAGAAGAACTGTAATAAGATGTGTCCATTTAGTGTTTCTGATAAATATTTTAAAACATTTCACATGTATTATGCTAAAATTATAAAGATATATGGATTTTCAACTTCTATATTTCTCGACAAGCAAGGCTTGGTGCAGATACTGGCAACATTTGGCAGTTTTTTGTCTTGCATCTTTTCCCAGTAGGAAAACAGTGTCTGTTCTGAATATACCTAAAATTTCGTCCATGAACAATGCTTACATTTTTGCTAGTTGTGACAATATTACAGCATGTAAACAGACAAATTTATGTTTTCTGAGAAATCATGATGCTTTCTAACTGGGAAATCAATCGTCTGACTCTCAGACACAACTTCCAAGCCTTTAAAATAGCTTCCAAAGTAGCAATTTTATGGACGAATTTTAAGGTGATTTAGGGTACTCTTTTATCGTACCAGTAGCTCTGTCAGTGCTTTTATATGTTAGAGGTTTGGATTGAATTAAGTTGTTTTATACCAAGATCCCATGTACCACAGTTACTATAATAGATCATATTTGTTTTACTGTACAATTGTAAAAATACAATCAGATATGTGTACCTAATATAGAGATGTACAGAAATTCTATGGGCTAGACTATATAACTTTGCTTTCAATAAGCTTTTTTCTTAACCATGAAGTATAACACTGGTTTAAAATAAAATCAGAAAACATGATCAAAAGTATATGTTTTCCATAGCATTTTTGTTTTCTTATATGTTCTTCAGAAGTCCACAACTTCTGGTACTTGATATTAGAAACTTAAAGGACTGGACGATGTCATTTCTTCGCTCCTGGATAATTGTAAATAAAGAATACATGCATTCATCAATTGTTTTTGCTTGTTATTGCACATGCATTTAGGCCAACTCAACACATTTGTTAGTTGTTTTTAATTGTACATTTATGATATGTCATTCTGTTGTGTACTTATGTTGCGCTAGTGATTTCAAGAATGCAAGGCATAATTCAATAAAAACTTTGAAGAACAAGCCCTTTGTTGATAATTGTTTCATTATCTGTATCTATGCTGTAATCCTCCAACTTGTAGGTCACGCTGTCGCGCAGTGGACCGCTAAATGCACATAAAACCGGATCCAGACAGCCTTTCAACCTAAGTCATAAAAGTTTCCCAACTCTGCCTATTTCGGGGGGTGTTTTGTTTGAGGTCTCCTCTCAGTTTTCTTGCGTATTTAGGTAAGACAGAATGAGACGTGAATGGTCTGTCAGCTTTTAAGCAAGATACCCTTGACTATGACGTTAAGACCATAATCAATCAAAGTCATATTTGGAAACCAATAAAGCTTTAGTTCATATATATATATAGGACATTTTACAAGTTATCAAAAATAATCTTTTCACATAATGTATATTACAACAAAAAGCTATAACAAGGTTTATTATTTCATCTGGATAAAGTGAATGTTTGTAATGACTGAGTAGTGCATGAAATCAGAAGAAGTGAACTGAGATGACCTCTTTTTTATCCCAAAGTTTATATTCAAAATCAAGATGGTAAACTAAGGGTACATGTTGTAGAGCAACATCTCCAATGTTTGTAGCTGTTATATAAATGGTATAGTAAATCTGGTGTCCACAATAGCTTTACATTATTTAATCTGGGTGTTGATGAACTCAAGGTTATTTCACTCATAGGGGTGTCCCATCTCAATTAGTAAATTAAATCACACGGTTAACATAAAAAAAACAATGACCAGACTAAAGGGCAACATGAAACTTCAGGTGTCTTCGTTTAGAGTTGTGAAGTCCTTGTTTCTTAGCAGTGAGGTTAAGGGTGGGGCTGGATGGGAGGAAGATTCCTGTTGCCCTGGTGCTTTCAGAGATTAGCAGAAGTATGAAGCCATTCGGTTTGTGATGTCTTTGTATTACGTCTTACATTTGTCTTTATATGTATTTGTTGCCAGTGGTGATGAGGGTGGTTTCCTTCACCTATTGGGCTGACTCGCTGTGAAATAACCTTAAGTATGGCGTCAAACCCCAACCAAACAAACCAATCAATCATTGGGCCAGCACAATGTCATTAAAGCTATAAGGAAGGTGGAAAACCACAACAATTGTTCAGGGTTTAGTTTCGTGCTTAAAGTAATTTCCTTCCTGTGACGATGTGCCAGCCCAACTGGTGAAAGAAAGAGCCCTGGACGCCAATGGCAACAAACAATGCCAAACAAAAAAACAATACTAAGACCACGAACCGATCAGCTTCCTGATGCCCCTTGGCTCTGCGAGCACCAGTGCAACAGGAAGCTGGCAAATCGTCGTGCTCAAACAAACAATAGTTACAGCTCTGAAGTGACCAGGACTATGCACTAGAAAAACTTGATTAGGATAACTAACAAATTAAAAACACCAAACTAATGTAATGACAAATATTATTATGAACAGTTTAATTTTCTCGATATAATACAAACATGTAGTGTTATAATTACACGGTTATTTTATACACAAGTATATTTGTCAATGAACACCCTTGTAAATGGAGGATAAATGAAAGGAAACAGTATGGTGTACTACTTATATAACAATATTGACTGATTTTAAGACTATACATAATAAAAGATCTATTTTCACACTCGATTTCTTAGATTGGGGTTTAAGGCTGTAGGATGTTTGGTTGTTATGACAACACACCAGTTCAATGGGTGGAGTGAATCCCCCCTCCATATCACTGGTAACGAACAATGACAAGACACCAGCACAGAATATAACACATGGTGTTATCAGATGTAGCATGCAAATATACAGGGCTAGACACCTACAACAAACAGGCTTTGTGTTGCGCGCCGACTGCTGAAAGCAATGGGAAATTATTCTCATCCGCCTGGGTCATTGGTTTGTTTGATTGGGGTTTAACGTCGGACATTAAAGGGTATTTCACTTATATGACCACTGATTGTCCACTTCAAACTGTTCCTTGCCTTATTACGGTGGAAACCTGAGAGGAAACCTCATAATTATTTTACTTGTGTGTTACAACATCATACAGTCAGAAGAAGGCACTGGCTAGAAAACATTTTGTCAGTGCCCAATATCATGATAACCCGGGATAGATGCAACAGACTACCCATTACCCATAATACTAAGTCTTGAATTAACCAATTGGCCAGATTAAATCGCTAATACTTGGCTAGAGATAGGCCTTCAACATGGAGTGACGTCATCAAATAGGAGATTAAATTTAATAGCACTTCGAGCAACCAGCCCCAGGGTCCGTATTTCTCTCCCGTGCCAATTATTTCTTTAAGTTAAGAAAAACTTAGCGAATTTTCAAACATCATTTTAAATACCTAAACACCATTTGCTTAATTTTGTATGATCCTAAATGAAAGATTATAAGTAAAATTTTATAAAATGTCAACTTAATTATTTCACATTTAAACTATTTTCATGATCAAATGGCAGACTGAAATTTGGCTAAGTATTTCTTAACTTTAAGAAATACTTAAGTAGCTTTATGAATACGGCCCCTGGTCTTTAAACCTTGACTCACTTGTGAAGGGTGTAATATAAGCCAGCATAATAAATATTCAAGATGATTTTATAGCCTGATGTTTCACACCAATACATATATGAATAAATTTACACAGGAGACAAATACATGTACATAAGTTAGATACACATAGGTATAAATTTGATAACAAAATTTAATATCCATAAATATTTGGACCAGCCAAAAAACCAATGATCATTGCTGAAATCAATATTAACGATGTACTATTGTTATACGAGGTCTTATAGCAGCATTATTTCATTTTGTGAAAACAAAAAAATAAACTAGGTTTATTTTTTGTTTTTTCGACTTGGGTTCTATGTTATACCAGAAGTCTATCAAGCAGAAGTAGAAACCAGCCAATACCCAGTCTCAACGGCATTGTGAGGGGACTTTCACAGTGCCATATGACTCATTACACACAAAAGGGGGTGTTTCGTTCGTTTCGCACAGTTTGAATGTCAGAATATACTGACGCCTTATGGGTAAAATATAATCTTTGCCAAGCAGTAGAAATATATACAATTGAGCTTAAGCATGATTTACCCATGATTCCACATCCAATTCATGTTCTTCAAGGTTTCTCTATTTCTCGCTTGGGGGCACTTTTTCAACAATCAGTGCTGGCTTGTCACAATGCCGTTAAGACTGGTTTCATACTTCTGCTTGATAGACTTCTGGTTATACTTAAAGTTATTTCACTCATATGACGGTGTACTAGCACAATGGGTGAACCTAGATGTCGGAGATAAAAACACGACTCTCCCGTGCCAATTAACAAACATTCCACTACAGATACAATTTAATCTGTTGTCCTTTGCTCTGAGAGCGCCAGGTCAGCCGGAAACACCCTCCTACGGCCTGTAGTTTGTTTCGGAGAACAAGCTCTGTCGGGAAATTTATTTGGACTTACATAAACGTTGTGAAACAAACACAATCGCAGGTCTGTTGCTTCTTATTAATGTAACACTAGTTTCATAACAGCATGTAATAAACAAGCTGAAGTTCTTATCACACAGTTATCAAACTATAACCTAACTTGTACAGTTTTAATGCTGCCGTAAATATCACATAATCATAGATCTTTGTTTGATTGGTGCTAAGTGTCATACTCAAGTGTATTGCACTTATACAGGTATACCGACATATTGTCCGCTTTTCACTCAAAAATTACTTAAAAACTAAAAAATCGTTATAACCAATTTCCTTTGTCGCATTCTACATAATCGATTGAACACATTAATATTTTCACTCATCCTGGATGTACCATTGTCTAACCCTTTAATCAATCAATCAATCATAACAATGGTAAATCTGTTATGAGTCTAAATTTCAAACACCTGTTTTTTTCTAATGAATTGCCAACCACTATTCATTGTTTATCAAGACAAACTAGAAATATTACACATATAAATTGATCAATTGGCTTTAACCAGAGCATTAACTGTTCTGGGCTACTTTTATGTTGATTGAGCGATTAGTGTTTTTTATGCAACATTTAACAGTATTTCAGCTACACTGTGGCATGATAAAATTTCATATCTATAAAAATGCAAAGAACTGTGGCATATGTAAATTAATCAATTACACACCATATTCTAGATTTGCAAACAAAACGGCATGATAATCTCATCTGTTTTTGAATTTTAGCTTCTACATGCTATCATTCTAACTGCATTTCATCTTTGATGGTTACTAGAATCAGATAACCTGTCTAGTCATAGAACACAACATTTTTCAATTAAATTTGTATCTTGGGCTATACAGCCAAAAGGGGTGATCAGTGTATAGCTTATACTTATTTCGTTTGTCAAGTGAGAACACCCACCTGTGTTTAAATAGCATACTCAAGGGTACTCCTATAGGGATGCTACATTGAGACTGCTCTGTGGTTAGAAATACCCACCTATTGTGAATTCCAAATTCATGAATGACTTTCTCAAAGACATTTTATTGTTGACATAATTTTTCTTACATTTCAGATATTTCATAAAATTGGACAAACATTTATGACTATTAACTCATTCTAAAAAATCCACCACTTCATCAAGTTCTCTTGCTCTAGCTTCTTTGTGTGCCCAGCGGGTTTCCGCTAACTCCGGACTTGATGACCACTGCTCATGAAATATACGATTATCACAGCTTGGACATTTTTTTCCACCTGCAATAATAAATTATTTAAAAAAAATGTTATAACCAAACCAAAAAAGTTTACTGTTTGCTCTATTGGAAAATTAATGTTCCTAGTGCTAAGTAAAGAAAGTTTTACTGTGCTCGAAACCTACTGGCCATAACCAGAGAGAATAACTGTATTGGTAGGAAGGAAATCACAACGATTTATTTATCCAATGTTGGATCAACAGATTAAATCCCAATAACAGCATTATTTTGGGAGGAAAACCTGGGTACAATGCTGAAAAAAGTTAAAAGGCATCCTTCAACTGGCTGGGGGCGTACCAACCCACAAATGGTCCGCGGGAATCCAGCCATGTTGGAATACTTTATCGATCTCCTGAAAAACACATCCTTTGCCAGACTTTAGTGGCAGTTGTCCTAACATTTTATAGTGTGTTATACATGTATGTGTACTGAATGAGGGCAATACTATAGAAAGAAACTGTATTAAAACACCATAATCTTAATGATAAATAGAACAAACCCATATTGCTCTTTTTCTTTTAAGTTCTTCCCATTTTTTAAATCTGTTACAAAACTGTTATTTCAGGATTAAAAACAAAATTTGAATAGCAGGGTTATTACCTGTGAAAGGGGGTGTCTTCATGTACTTATCCATGCAGATAAAATGAAAGATGTGTCCACAGTAAACACGTATCACAGTTTTAGATTTGTCAGCGACTGTCTGCAACAAGAAATACAAAGGCAGTTAGAAACGAGCATATGGGTCCTTATCAGATGTCAAAGAATAGGTATTTAATAAAACATACTCAAAAGGAAATATGCTTCATTTATTTTTTTGATTGGTATTCAATGACGTAATCAAGGGCATTTAACTTAAATAATCAGTGCCAGTTTTTGTTTAAAAGCTGAAAAAAAGACACTTTCTAAAAAACAACCTGCAATATCTGAAGTGTCTGGATTTTGTTTGTCTGTTTGTTTGATCTGAGTTTAACTTAAAGGTGTTTCACATGTGAGCGGGTGATTGGCGGGAGCTTCCTGTAGCTTAAGAGGAACAGGAAACCAATCTGTTTGGTGATGTGTTTTATATTACATCCTGTGATTGTCCTGTATTTGTCCCCATGTTGTCTTTGTTTGTTGCCAATGGTGGTTTCCTTCAACCATTGGGCTGGCGCTCCTTCATATTAGTGCTATAACCTTTAAAACGGCATTAAACCCTAACCAATCACTTATATGATAATGAACTGTCCACTTTACAATCTATGGTGGAAAACTGGAAGGAAACCTTGGTAGAGTGAAGGAGCATCATTTCAAGCCATGGCGCTTAATACAGCTGTACTTACGGCCCCAGGTCATAGGAATTGGAAATTTTTCCTTTTATACCTCGGGTCAAAAAGTGACCCGGAACCTGTAAATTCCCAGGGGTTTTATAGTCCATACATTACCAACGAAGGCACACCTTGGTCACCAGGAATATAGTCTTTGAAGATGCTAAATGTGCATACAGTACAGAACAAAACAAAAGAATAGGCTCCCAAGTTATATCTTGCTAAGCAAACACTTGTATTGGATTTTTTGTCTGATTATACTTAACTGATTGATTGATTGGTCTTTTATGTTCTACTTAAGGGTATTTCATTAACAAATGACGACGGTGTATTCCAAGAATAATTGACACAAGCACAACCAAGATGTGAAGTGTTTTGATTAAAGTTGGAAAGTTAATCTTTCAGCATCTTTCAGTTAAAGTCCGCATCTTGTCGACAAACTGATAAGAAATGATTTGTCTGTTTGTTTAAATTGGTGTTTAACGTCGCAATCAATGGTATCTCACTTATAGGACGACTGATTGTCCACCTCACACTGTTCCTTGCCTAATTACAGTGGAAAACCAGCAGGAAACAGTTACAAATCATCCCCATGATTGCCTGAGCCACATCGTGTGACTTACTCATATACCTAATGGTAGATTGATTGATTGTTTGGGGTTTAACGTCGTACACAAGGGTATTTCACTTATATGACGACGTGCCAGCGCAATGAGTGACAGAAACCACCCTCGACACCACTGGCAACAAACAAAGACAAGACGGGACAATAACAGGACGCAATACAGACACCACAAACAGATCGGCTCACTGTTCCCCTTTAGCTCTGAGAGCACCAGGGCAACACGAAGCTCCCTCCAACCACTCACACATAATGGTAGACAGTAGACTCGATTGCGTGAACAGTACATCGGAGTAGGATTAGTAACTGCACATACTAATCACTAAGCCACATTGCAGGCCGATGAGAAATGAAATGAAATTTAACTTTTTTGTAGCATGTATAGTCTTCAGAATATGGCGACAGGTTGGCAAATAAAATTGACTACAATCTGTTATTTGACATAATTCTTGAGAAGACATTTTTTAAAAGCTTAATGAGCTTTTAGTACAATACAAACCTGCGGGTTATCAGGCAGACATTTTTCTCGACAGAGTGGACAGAATTCCTCCGGGTATCTCTTCACGCTATCCTTTACCAGGTGCTGACAAACCTTACGTAAAGACGGCTGAGGGGTAAACGGTTGAGCTCTGTGATTGTAACAAAGAAAAACATACCAAGCATTAGATTGTATAAGTATTCAGATAAACAAAATCAGCGTATTTTATGTGCTTTTATGAAATTTTGGTTGATACCCAATCTGGATTTTGGAGGATGGTTGGAGAGAGCTTCCTGTGGCCTAGTGTTCGCTTAGGGGACCAACATAAAACCTATTCCTTAAAGGAGAAGACCACCCAAATACCATATTCTATAAATAAGTAAAACTTTTTGGGTGTAATACAATACATTAATTTCCATTTTCATAACCTGATCGTAACTCTGGTTATCACCCATTAAAGAGTAACACAAGCACCAGGTGAGTCATCAAATCCTGTGCTGCTAAGTTTTCCTGCACTCTGGTTGGTCAGCCAGTTTTGAACTATCCAATGATAGA
>JAQQZZ010044471.1:0-10284 GCA_030265115.1 Mopalia vespertina | reverse complement strand
ATTCTTCTGCCTCTGATTGTATGGACAGTGTAACACAGCAGAAGTTGTGAATGCACTGACAAGGAGTGGACTTCAATGATGGTGTGAACTAGGTGATATGACTTATTGATAGAGATTCCGGCGGGATTAACTTGTAACGTGGAGTCTTTGTCGGAAGCGAGTGGTCTTTTGTGCGCCGTGGAACATGTCTAAATTGGATGAATTTACTATTCACTTTACAGACGATTATGGAGTTTTTCATTCAGGGGACAGCGTCACAGGCTTGGTGTCTTTCCAGCTCGGTGAGCCACTGGAAACTGATGGTAATACAAAAATTGATAATAATGTGCAAGTTATTATATAGAAATATTCATGAGAAGTTTTATCGGCTCTTTATGCAATACAAGTGCGTCGGTTAAAAGCAAAATCCTTGAATTGGGAGATATTGGCTCTTCATTCTAAAGTCGTATCGGTTTAATGTCGCTTGGGCTACTAGGATCTGTATGGGCACTGGTGTTTTACAAAAACCAAATGTTGCGCGGTTCCTTTGAACATTGTTTTGTTGTACTGATCATGTTGCCCTGATGCTGTCAGGTCTAAGGGGCAGCACAAAGCCGATCTGTTCGGGATGTCTTTGTATTGCTTTCTGCGGTTGTCCTGTTTTTCTTTTCTTTGTATGTTGCCAGTGGCGTCGATGGGGATTTCCCTCTCTCATTGGGCTGGCACGCCCTCCTATGAGTGTTATTAAAAAGAACAGCGCTAAACCTCAATCAAACAAACAAACGATCTTGCACTATACTTCAGTGATTGTGTCCTATCGTTGTTTATTACCTGCGATGTCGATGGAAGCTCCCTTCAACCATTGGGCTGGCTTGTCGATACATGACAATAAAACCCATACTAAGACTTGTGATGTAAAATGTCTACCAAAAACCAGTGAATATTTGGAAAATATGATTTCATATTTGGGAATTATTTTGATTTCTACACACCGGAAGTCGGTCCATCGCATTTTTCATATTGGGTTTTATCGGCTTTTTATACCTCAGTGAGATCTATTTATAAATTATAACCATACTTTTATGAGTTGCACAATCAATGTAGTGAAAGATCTTGGCACTTTTGTTTTTGATTCCGTATGGACATCCGCCCGTTCGTATAGAGGGCGTAAACAAGATAAAAACGATATTACTTTCAAATTTTGGAAACACATTGGTCTTGCACTAAACTACATTCCTATTTACAATGGGGCCATTTCTATCAAATTTCTGGTTTCCATGGCAACATAATGATACATCATTGTTATGGGTTACATATAGAGTTATATTGGATAGCAGTTCATGAAATAATTATTTTGTGTATGGAGTCCATATATTATAGGACAAAAGTTTAAAGCTGGCTGGTTGTCGTCATCCTAAAAATATTTCTCAGTCCAACTCTCGTCACTACTGATATTCAAATTCGCTGTTTTAGTGAGTTCATATTCAAAATTACAGATGAAAAAGTACTGAGTTCTGATTGAGATGGACGGGCATTTCCCTTTAGTTTAGGTAGTGCTCTGCGACTGACATTACTGTTCTTTAAAACTTCTAGTCTGCAAACAATGCCCCCAAGTTATACCTATGCACGTGCAACAATTGTCGATACCTTGTTGGAACATTTCCCCTTTATTTAAAGTGTTGTTCTGGAACAGAGAATATTCTTATTATGAATGTTAATATTTCTAGTTTGCGTCGAACAAAGTTGAAGCACATTCGTAAGCATGTCGGACATGGTCGAGATCTTGTTTGAATCGGAGTGATTTCAGTGCCTGCTTAAACACTAATCACATCTTTAGCATCAGGTCATATAGCCTAGAACGTTAACACAAGGCTGTAGATGGCGGGTTTTGTCTTGTATTTAAGTTAGACTTGCATAGGAAATCGATCAATGCATTTTATAAACATAGGCACGTATCAGTTGATTGGCATTCACCTCTACTTGTCCCATTGGCGTTTCACAGTCGTTCGGATTGGGGTCTAGCCTACTCAACGGGCTGCGTTTGCCAGTTTGCTGCCATATATTGTGATAGATCCAAAGCTCTGTGCCGCCACTGTTATAGTCACATATTCCGCAATCGGACATGACATTCTATACCAACGTTATTGAATTTGTTGGACGTTAAAGTTTATTTTATGTTTGTAAGCTGACACAACACGGCAGGGTTGGGAGCCAGCAGGTTTACTCTTGAACTCAGAACATTATAACGTTATTGAAGTTGTTGGACGTTATATTTTATTAAATGTTTGCAAGCTGACACAACACGCCAGGAAATTTAATCAATTTGCTTAGGAAAATAATGTTCTTTGGAGTGAACGGTTTTTAAATTCGCTTAACACCCTTCAAGTTCCAATTACAGCCGCCAGACTGAAACGCTCTAGTATTATGATGGATTTATCTCTTATAGGACCGATATATGCAGTATACCTTTGTTCCTATGCTGTAGAGACCGTGACCACCGTAGCAGGTTCAACACGATGCCAGTAACACTACCTGGAAAACTGAACTTTCAGTTAACTTTTATTCCTCATTTTATTTGCTTTGTGCCCCGAGGGCATGCAGCTCTCGGGGAGAGAGTCTATTCGTCCCCTTTGCCACTCCATTGATAGCAGGAGAGACACGACAGAAACAGTAACCAAGGTATCCGCTATAGCAGTTTAATCTCTTAAATATTGAGAGATGTCAATAGCGGTATCATATTGGACAATTACCATTTTGTTCCACATTAACCGATAATGAAGATATCAAACATTCTCTATGTTTCGGTTTACTTCATACAGTCAACATAACAACAACGGTGGCTGTTTTCTTCAGAAAGCCTACACGGACTTGTTATAACCTCAACGGTGAAATAGTCCGTACTAATGCAATTTTTTAATTGGCTTAATGCGCCAGAACCCTAACGGGATGAATTAAGGATATACTTTCCTCTGATAAGATTGGGTTCTACAAGTCTTCTTCTTGTAAGGAAACAAGTGGTATATTTTACGACCAACGCTTAAAGTTCTACTCTCAAACTAGCTCTGTGTTGGTTTAGCGTTTCTTCTCAATCAATGAATCTTCAGCTATCATTTGGCCGACTCCTGTAAACAAACAGATGGTTGAGTGTAAAATATAATAATAGCCTGACTAAAATAGCAAAACGACAGTGCGGATTTTGTTCTTTGTTGTGTATTTAGAATGGTCCGAGTAACTTCACTCAGTAAATTTATTTAATAATGTGATCTGGACGTACGAATGTGGATGAAAAAAGTTTGGAATTCTAATAGGAGTTTCTGGACGTAAAGTGTCATACTAGAAATGTGTTATTTATAATATTCAACAGCGAAGGGCGATTTACGGGTTGCGATTGAAGAATTCAACGGGTCATATAGTTATGTGATGTTTATTTTTCAATGTCCATGCCAACATTTTGGATTGTTTATTTAAGATCTGGGGCTTCAATGACAAGATCACCAATGCAGCTTATGAATATATTTGAAAGTATCCTTCTTGAAGTGTTCATAATGGAAATGTGCCAAAGCTCTAGGCCTATATGAATGATTAATTCATCCATCCAAAGCATCTTAAGAAAATGTCGCCAATACATGTTGCATGAAAATGAAGAAATAGGCCAAATCTGTTTATGCCTGATGTGCATATTTGGGATATCCTAATCTACTCAAAGCCCATTATCCTTACTTTCTCAGCAAGTGATAGCCGGCGCCAGGAAGCCAATACCACATGCTGTAGATTCTTCTGCCTCTGATTGTATGGACAGTGTAACACAGCAGAAGTTGTGAATGCACTGACAAGGAGTGGACTTCAATGATGGTGTGAACTAGGTGATATGACTTATTGATAGAGATTCCGGCGGGATTAACTTGTAACGTGGAGTCTTTGTCGGAAGCGAGTGGTCTTTTGTGCGCCGTGGAACATGTCTAAATTGGATGAATTTACTATTCACTTTACAGACGATTATGGAGTTTTTCATTCAGGGGACAGCGTCACAGGCTTGGTGTCTTTCCAGCTCGGTGAGCCACTGGCAACTTATGGTAATACACAAATTGATAAAAGTGTGCATGTTATTATATAGAAAAATATTCATGAGGACTGCGTATGTTAAAAACGAAATCAGTGAATTGGAACATATTGACACGTTATTATTTTTTGAAATAATGAAGAGAGAAAAATTGCTTGCCTCCACCAGGATTCGAACCCGGGACCGTTGGGACACTTTATTATAGATTTGTATCGATTTAATATAACTTATTTCCTTTGACTAGACAAGGGTTACTGTAAGCTCCAAGGGCAATGATGTTTCACAAGAAGCAACTGTTGCAGCTGATCTGTCGTTATGTGATAATTAACCCATAAGTAGGCTTGTGATGTAAAACTGCCGGTTAATTATTGGTATCGTTGAGGGTCGGGAGAGATTTTCCTGTTCCCTGGGACAATATGACGCCGATCTACATGTGATGTCTTTAAATTGTGTCTCTCATTGTCTTCTCTTTAATTGTTGCCAGTGGTGTCGAGGGTGGTTTCCTTCACCCTTTGGGCTGGCACACCGCCATGTGCCTGAAAAAAAATAAGTACGGCTTACAATCCCAATTAGAAAAACAAATCATACCAGGTGGCTAGCGGACATTGCATTTTTACTTTCTAGCATAATTTTTATTAAAGTTTCAATTTTTGTCCAAAACCGGTTGACCCCTCTACATCTCCAGCCTACGCCCATTCATGTAGTTAGAACCATTCCACAGAAGAAGGCTGTTCTGTGGAAGCACAGATAGCATAAAAACCAATGTAAACAAAACTTAACAAGATGAAACATTTATTGGGCCGTCTGGGAATCCGTGCATTTAATTTGGCAAAATAAAGAAGAGTTGTTTATGTGCGTGCTCAGATCTTAATGTTATACTCAACTCACGACTTACTAAATTACATTCCGTTATCTACCGACTGACTGATAATATACGCGAATGCCAGAAATCAACCTTGCGCTTGGCTTACCGAATTCGTCAGCATAACCAGATTTTAAGCTAAGGACCTGTCGACAGGGATCCACTGAAACTGAGGACAACTTGACACAGTCGACGTGTTCGTCATGAACATGTCGACAATTTACAAAACGCGTGCGATTCACTGCAACTGAACATCACAGAACGGGTTAGGAACAGGTCGACTGCGATCAAGTGTAACTGGGAAATAAGTGGGCATGCTCATTGTGCAGCTATAATACTGTCGCATGGTTAATGCTTATCACGTGACGCAGTCAGAAAAATATCCTATTTACACAAATTTAATGTTGTTGTTTTCAACAACGCTTGACAGCAAGTGCCCCTCTCAGGGGCAACACAAAGCTGATCTGTTTGTGATGTCTTTGTATTGCTTTCTGGAATTGTCTTGTCTTTGTTTGTTACCAGTGACGTCCATAGTGGTTTCCGTCACCCGTTTGGCTTGCACACCCTCATATGTGTGAAACACAAACGAACTTGCGTCCTGTCTATTTTTGTTACCAGCCACGTCGATGGGAGCTCCTTTTACCCCTTGAGTTGACCTGTCATTACATGAGAATACACCCTTAAGAAGAAATGGGATGTAAAACTTATACCAAACAAACAATGCATAGTGTGAAAATTTTGGTTTCATATTTGAGAATTTGTTTGATTGCCAGACAATGGAAGTCGGTCCATCACATTATTCGGATTGGATTTTATCGGCTTTTTGTACCTCAGTGTGGTCTAGTTATAGCCACATTTGTATGAGTAGCAGAATCAATGTAGTGGAACATATTGACACTTTTGTTACTTATTGGTTTCGCGGAATGTTTGGAGGGATTTTGCTGTTCACCTGATGTACTCGGGGCTTAAAAGGAATATACGGTCGATCTGTTTGTGGTGTCTTTGTAGTGCATTGCGTCCTGAGATTATCCTGCCTTGTGTTTATGTGTTGGCAGCGGTGTCGAGGGTGGCTTCCGTCGCCAATTGGGCTGGTACACCGTCATATGAGTGAGATAACCTTAAACACTGCGTCCAACTCAAACAGACTTATTAGTATCGGTTACTTCGTTTGTTATAGATATGGCGTTTACATATATACGAAGTCTAGATGCCTGTACTCACCATTGACAGATAAATAATAGAAATCGATGAATTATCTCATGTTCTAGAGACAAATTTCTAAAAAGATTTTATTCTCGAGTTGTTATGGTTTACATACAGACATCTCGAGAGAAGTTATATTGGATATAAAATCATGAAATAATTATTTTGTGTTTGGAGATTATAGGACAAAAGTGTAATGCCCGCTAGTTATCGTCATCCAAAAAATGGCTCACATTTACCAACGTGCAATCCTCGTGTTCCGCGGTTCAACTCACGTCACTACTGATATTTAAATTCGCTGTTTTGGTGAGTTCATTACCAAAAAGAAGGACATATGTATTCAAAATTACATATGGAATAGTACTGAATTCTGATTGAGATTGACGGACATTTCCCTTTGATTTAAGTAGTGCTCAGGGACTGACCTTACTCTCATTATGTTCTTTAAAACTTCTAATCGTCCAACAATGCCACCAACATATTCCTATGCACGTGCAGCAATTGTCAGCACCTTGTTGGAACATTTCTCCTTTATTTAAGGTATTCTTCTGGATCAGAGAGTATTCCAACTATAAATCATAATATTTCTAGTTTGCGTCGGACAAAGTTGAACCAAATTCGTAAGCATGTCAGACATGGTCGAGATCTTGTTTGAGTCGTGGTGATTTCAGTGCCGATTAAAATACTGATCACATCTTTCGCATCAGCTCAGATATCCCAGAATGTCAACACAAAGCTGTAGAATCCAGGCTTCGTCTTGTATTTGAGTTAAGACTTAAATAGGAAATCGATCAACACATTTATAAACATAGGCACGTATCAGTTGATTGGCATTCACCTCTACTTGTCCAGTTGGTGTTTCACAATCGTTCGGATAGGGGTCTAGCCTACTCAACGGGCTGCGTTTGCCAGTTTGCTGCCATATATTGTGATAGATCCAAAGCTCTGTGTCGCCAATGTTATAGTCACATATGTGCTTAACAAATTTCGATTACCCATATTCCGCAATCGTAGGCTTTCTATACCAATGCGGCTTCACACACAACATTGTTTTTCGTGGTAGTGCTAGACTGACAAACATCCAGTAACGGTGATTTTTGTGTTGATTTAAGAAATCCTTCAAGCTGGTGTATTTCATTCACGGACGCAGAAACGGTAACGTTTGTGTACTCTTTGGGATGTCCATGTAGACTTATACAAACACTACTTAATGGAGTCCTTTGTCTTTATGTTTTTACAGCTACAATCAATTAACATGTGAGAAAAGTCATTCAATGTTTGGTTTACAAGACACTGTTGAGTTGGAAGCCAACAAGTATGCTCTTGAACGCAGAACGTAACAACTTTACTGAATTTGTTGAATGTTACAGTTTATTTTATATTTGCAAGCTGACAAAATATGCCGGGAAAATTATTCAATTTGGAAAATAATGTTCTTAG
This sequence comes from Mopalia vespertina, assembly GCA_030265115.1. NCBI lineage: Eukaryota > Metazoa > Mollusca > Polyplacophora > Chitonida > Mopaliidae > Mopalia > Mopalia vespertina. The sequence goes on along the minus strand of JAQQZZ010044471.1, from coordinate 2,740 downwards.
GAGTGAATGGTTTTAAATTCGCTTAACACCCTTTATGTTCCAACTGAAACAGCCAGACTGTAAAAGCTATAACGCGATGATGGAAAATTTCGCGGAAAATTACCTGGAAAATTTAGCTTTGACCTAATTTTGCCATTCATTTTGTTTGGTTTGATAGGTCATTCAGCCCTCGCGAAGAGACTCTATTCGTCCCCTTTGCCAGTCCATTGATAGCAGGAGAGACACGACAGAACCCAAGGTATCCGCTATAGCGGTTTAATCTCTGGAATACTGGGAGATGTCAATAGCGGTATCATATTGGATAATTACCATTTTGTTCCTCATAAACCCGCTAAAATGTCTGTATAGAACTACTTTTTCCTAGCTCCGTCTTGGTTCGGAGTTTCATCTCAATCGATGTATCTTCAGCGATCATATGACCAACTTCTGTCAGCAAACATATGGTTGAGTGTAAAATATTATAATAGCGAGAATAAAATACAACAGACAAACGACAACATGGATTTTTGTTTCGTGATTTTAGAATGGTCCGAGTAACTTTCAATCAGTTAGCAGATCGATCTTAATAATTTGGATGAAAAAAGTTTGGAATTCCAGAATGAGTTTGTGAAAGATACCCTGAATTTTGATGTGTAAAGTGTTATTTTTAATATTGCAACTGTGAAAGCAATTTACGTGTTGCGATGGAAAAATTCAATTGGATGTTATGGTGTTGTGAAGTTTAATTATCGAAGGTTTTGCCAACACTTTGGATTGTTTATTTAATACCTTGAGCTTGTCTAACGCTGGAGCTGAATAAGTATATGTTTGAAAGAAGACATCCAAAAGAGTAAAACATGGAACAGTGCCATAGTTGTAGGCCTTTACGCATGATTGTTAACCCATCCGAACCATCTTAAGAAAATGTCGCCTATACGTTGCGTGGAAATATTAAAATAGACCAGGTCTGATTATGCCTGGTGTGCATATTTGGGACATCCAACTCTACTCAAAGCCCAATATCGTTACTTTATGAACGGTTAATAGCCGGCGCCAGGAAGCCAATACCACATGCTGGCGATTTTTCCGACTCTGATGGTATGGACAATGACCATAGCAGAAGTTGTGAATGCACTGACAACAAGTGGACTTCAATAATGGCGTGAACCCGCTGAGATGTCTTATTGATAGAGATTCCGGCGGGATTAACCGGTAACGTGGAGTCTTTGTGAGAGGCGAGTCGTCTTTTGTGCGCCGCGGAACATGTCTAAATTGGATGAATTTACAATTCACTTTACAGACGATTATGGAGTTTTTCATTCAAGGAACAGCGTCACAGGCTTGGTGTCTTTCCAGCTCGGTGAGCCACTGGCAACTGATGGTAAAACAAAAATTCATAAAATTGTTCGCGTTATTATGTAGAAATGTTCATGAGAAGTTTTATGGGCTCGTTTTGCTGCACAAGTGCGTCTGTTAAAAGCGAATTCAATGAGTTTGAAGATATTGGCACTATATTATCAATTCGTATCGGTTTAATATAACTTTTTTCTTTGTAGATTAGACAGAGGTTACTGGGAGTGCCAATGACACTGGTATTTTACAAAAAGCAACTGTTGCGTGCTACATTTTAACTTTGTCTTCGTGCACTGTTCCTGTTGCCCTGGTACTTGCAGCGCTAAGGGACAACACAAAGCCGATCTGTTTCTGATGTCTTTGTATTGCTTTCTGCGCTTGTTTTGCTTTGTCTTTGTTTGTTGCCAGTGGCGTCGATGGTGATTTCCTTCACCCATTGGGCTGGCACGTCCTCATATGAGTGAAATTATTTTAAATACTGCAGTTAACCCCAATCAAACAAACAAAGGTTGTTTATTACCAGCGACGTCGATAGGAGCTCCCTTCACCTGGCTGGCTTGCTGTGACACTACAGTACACCCATAAGTATACTTGCGATATAACACTTCTACCAAACAAACAACGCATATTGTGAAAATAGGATTTCATATTTGGGAATTATTATGATTCCTACACATTTTTCGTATCGGGTTTTATCGGCTTTTTATGCCTCGGTGAAGTCTATTTATAGGCACACTTTTATGAGTAGCCGAATCAATGTAGTGGAAGACATTGGCACTTTTGTTATTTGTTGGTATCGCGGAGGGTTTGGAGAGATTTCCCTGTTGTCCTGATGCTCTCTGAACTCAGATGCAATATGCGACCGATCTGTTTATGGTGTCTTTGTGTTGTGTTCTGTGATTGTCCTGTCTTGTCTTTTTTCATTTGTTGGCAGAAATATTGAGGGTGGTTTCCATCGCCCTTTGGGCTGGCACACCATCATATGAGTGACATAAGCTTAATAAAGTACGGCGTCAAACCAAATTCAAACTTACTTATTGATATCGGTTACTCCATGTTATTAATATGGCTTGTACATATATATGAATTCGAGCTGCCTTTACTTACCATGGTTACCAGCACCAGTATTTTACAAGTAGAGCAAGTTACGTGACATGGTTGTGTCTGTACTGTTGTAGTTAACCGCCGTCATTAACGCGAAATTCCTTGAGCATGGCGTTAAACACAAATAAATGTATCAGTCAATCACCTATGATTCGCTGAGCCAAAGAATCTACACGAAGCCGATTGGCTGTTGTCCTGCACTGTGACTAAGTAGACTGCACTGTGACTAAGTTATTATTAAATATTAAATATTATTAAATATTGAGCTAAATATTTGAAATGTTTGTTTTCTTCCGAAAACGGT
>JAQQZZ010044470.1:886-23695 GCA_030265115.1 Mopalia vespertina | reverse complement strand
ACCATGTGGGTTTCTTCCGCTTGACGATGCTAAGAGAGAAACCATGTACCATGTGGGTTTCTTCCGCTTGACAATGCTAAGAGAGAAACCATGTACCATGTGGGTGTCTTCTGCTTGACAATGTCAAGAGAGAAACCATGTACCATGTGGGTTTCTTCCGCTTGACGATGCTAAGAGAGAAACCATGTACCATGTGGGTTTCTTCCGCTTGACAATGCCAAGAGAGAAACCATGTACCATGTGGGTGTCTTCTGCTTGACGATGTCAAGAGAGAAACCATGTACCATGTGGGTGTCTTCTGCTTGACGATGCCAAGAGAGAAACCATGTACCATGTGGGTTTCTTCCACTTGACAATGCCAAGAGAGAAACCATGTACCATGTGGGTATCTTCCGGTTGACGATGCCAAGAGAGAAACCATGTACCATGTGGGTGTCTTCCGCTTGACAAATGGAATCCAGGTCTCAGACGACTCAGTTATTTGACTTTTCATTAAGTATTTTACTGGCTGGAATATAGTATACATATACCTAGTATTCTACATACACTAGAACGGTTGGGAACAAATTGTTTCTTCTAAAGAAAAACTTTACTAGATTTAAACAGTTGTTGACAAGGTACCGAAACAAAAACAAGGCCTTTGGGAATTCTGCTTAATCAACCACAGCATGCAATTTTTGTCTAATTAGAGACGTAGCTAATTTAATTAAACTGTTTATGATACATCTTTCTTGTTGTTTAACGGTTGACATGGTTGTTTTGTTTTTTGTTTCATATCAAATTTAGCTTTTTCCAAAGCAACTATAATAGCTTTGTATCGCAGTCGTGTAGTCTGCTGATATCGGTCGACAATCCATCACAGTAAAAATAAACATGGAAACAAATCGATACACCTTTTTGCCTCATATGTGGTAATAATCCAAAAAGTTCATCTGATAAAAAAAACTTTTGTTGCGTTCATCTCGCACATACTTAAAAGCATAGTACACCAGTTCAAATCCCGAGGGAAGCAAGCACAAAATACTTTCTCTACATTAAAAGGTATATATTATACTATATTGTGATCTCTTTGATTGGGACGTCTTTGATTGGAACGTTATGAAACTGTAAGGATTTTTTCCTTACAGTTTCCTTACTGTAAAGAAATGTAAAATATTTCTTACATATCTATATCGAACTTGTTAACAACATATGTATAAATCCGTAACCAAGAACTTTTTCCCAAAAAACAAACTCAGAAAATGCACAATGAGCAAGAAAAGTCCTCAAATACCAGTGCTTGTCAAAGCACTTTCTTCTACAGTCACCCTTTTAACTATCAGGTGTTTCCGACACCACTGTGTGGGACGATTAATCGCTAGCCAATTTAACCTCATATGAGTGTGTATAGTAGAAGGTTTCCTAATTAGCCCAGCGAAGTTCATTTGTGTGGGAAACCAGGCGATTGGTGCCATGATTGTTCTCACCGAACTGTCACTGATTGGAATTTGTAAACGGTGTTCTGTGATGTAGACTGGTTTAGCTGGTAACAGTCAGGAGGTGTTTTAGCTGAAATGTTTAGGGAATCGGTCTTTGTCTGATACCCTATCAACAAATGAATTTACTGAACTTAACTTGACGGGAATAGATCTGTACAGTTTTACCTGTCAACTTATACTTTATCAATGTTATTACAGCATCTTAAAGTTACCAAGCCTTAATATGACAATTAACAAACTCCATTAGAGACTCAAATATAGCCTAGAATGATTTCCAGTGTTCCGGACATTATTTTACAAATATTCAATCCCATTTGAATATTATATTAACGCTTGTCTTCGTGAGATGCCGCACATTAAATGAATCTCACTGCCAACTGTCATTAAAAACACTTTAATGAGACAGTCATCAAAAAATAAAGTATCTCGCAATCAAAGTAATTCTCATTTTTCTAAAGAAGCAGAATCTGGAAACCTTTGCCTACTTCAACTCATTACTTTGACGGTTAGGTGAGAATTTACTGGTAATTACAGATTTAAATTTATAAAAAATTTTTTATGAAAATTCAAATAAAAGATTCGGTCGCACCGCTTTGCGTTTTAAATGGGGTCCGTTTCGCACAACGGTGACATCAAAGACTCGTGCACGCTGGATTGTAATCGATCACAGTCTTAATCCCTCGTGCACGCTGGATTGAAATCGATCACAGTCTTAATCCCTCGTACACGTTGGATTGAAATCATTACAGGATTTCTCTGGTTTCGAACTTAAGTCATAAATGAATATTTTTGTTAAATTTAACGGAATTGTTTAAGTGCGCGTTTGTGAGGGGTGCGCGGTTGCCCTGGTGCTCTCAGAGCTAAGGAGCAACATGAAGCCAATCTGTTTGCGATGTCTTTGTATAAACGTCCTGTTATTATCCTGTATTTGTCCTGTTTTGTTCCAGTTTGTTGCCCGTTGCGTCGGGGGAGGTTTTTCTTCACCATTGGGCTGGAACGCCGTCATATTAGTGAAATAACTCAAAGTACGACTTTGGTCATAAAACAAACAGTCAACGGAAGCGTTTTAATGTATAAACAGTTTATATACTGCGCAAAATCGCGGCAATCGGACTGTGTTGGTAATATTTAATTTGTGACACTGTGTCTCGTTAACATTTATTTTCTCCGTCCTTCTATATTTGGTTATTCCTTCCTAGCTCTGAAAGAAAACTGAGCATAGATGTGGCTGAATAACTCTTGTCTGGGGAATTGTCTATACATCCCAGCTGTAACACTTAGCAATGTTGATAAATGCAACCAGTCTTCCCTGGTATAACGAGGTTTCTCTCAGACCTCGAGGGCCGAATTAGTCTTTAGGGCTCCTCAAGAGATCAAAGTAAATACACAGACACTTCAAACCTCTTACGAACAGGTAAGAACCACCGATTCCATCTCAGAGCTGGTGCTTATCATAATACCCACTACAGATGAAATTACAGTCTGTTTTCCCGTGACTCAAACCGATTACTTGGTTGGACGTAATACATCTATCTTCAAATTATTCCTTCCCAATTTAATAGAGCCCGATAGCAGATGTGACTCTAAACTTGTAGCCATCCATGTATATTGCTATGTACATAACATATTTATATCCATATGGAACGTCAAGTATGTTGATATTTGTTTAAACTAATCAATCAACCCATTAATCAATCAGGCCAAAAAAGGATACATTGGCGACTCTATTAATCATTAGTATGGGCGTAGTGAAAGAACATAATCAAATCGGCCAAAATGACTTGTAAAGCTATTTCTCCTTTGAAATCAAATGGCTAGTCAATTGGGCCAAAATTGACCTGAATGGAACGCTAAGTGGTAGCGGTAATAAGAAAAACTAGAGCAGTCCCCATTAACCAATTTTCGTACAATGCCATTAAAGGAAGATTGCACGTCATTGAGTTGGCCGTGTGTTCAGTGAGCGAGTCAAGTCTATTCAACAGCAAACGAGCACTATTCAAGCAGAATAAATGGCTCATGTATGGTAAGCGGTCCGAGGACAAGTCTCGTTAATACAGACAAGAACATGAATATATATACGGTGTGGGGTTTTTTCACCACTCTCTCTGTCTCTCTAAAATGCTTTATCCAAAAATTGTGCATGCATAACAGAAGGACACATTATTATAAAAAAAAAAGGTTATGAACAGTTCTAAGTGGAGTTGCCGGCTCTACCAAGCTGATTAATCTGTTTTGGGAAATTATTCTAAATGTAATTTCGTCCTAACTAGTGACACTCTACCTGGCGAACATCAGCGCGATTATCTGTAACTGTCCAGGTGAAAGGCCACGCTTGAAGGTTTTTCCACTCATAACGCACACAATAACTTTGTTATATTTTTCTTATTTGCTATGCATGAAATATAGTGATTATTTTAAATTAACACTTTGGTTTATTTGTGAAAACGTTTAATTGGTCTTCCAATTAAAACTAATCTGAATCAACGGATTTCAGCTTTAATACCTTTCTCCCGTACTTTGTTGAAATTAAACTACTGTGACAGACCACGTTTCATCTGTCGTGTCGTTATAGGCCTATTAATCGTACTTCGTACCCCTCACTGGTTCGAGACCGTCTGGCGACTTTCAGGTGTATGAGTGAGTCACACGATGTGTCTCCAGCAATCGCAGAGGTGGTTTTAACGAGGTATCCACTCTGTTTTTCTCCGTATGTATGCAAGGAAGAGCGTGAAATGTCGTCGTCACATAAGTGAAATACAAGCAATAGAAATACAAACAAACATAATGTCATCTGTCAAGATTTGGATTATCAATAATTCTATTGTCTACAGTCTGAAAATCTCAGTCCTTTCTTACGTCTTCTTGATAAAGGACACGACCACTGTATTTTGTGGAGTGTTGACATTTAATAAAGAATTGTCACTGCTCACAAATGACACGGGAGGCCATTTAAACCACTTATTCTTATACTGCAATGTTTTGTATTTGTCACGACACACTTTTATCAAATCCTTGACTATTTATCTCAATATTTACATCCACAATCCAAACGAGATACAGGCACGCGCTCTTTATGTCACTTCTTAAGAAAATACCATACATGAGAAACTGTTCTCGTGTTGTACTCAACTTAAGGATACCTGTAAGTTAGATTAGTTACTTCCGTCTTGAAATGTACATCACAACTGTGGCATTTAAGCGTATATTTACTTTCCATAACATTGGAACACCATTGACGGGTTGGGCCGACTTTAACGACCTCTTCGACATACTGTTTCAACATTAAAATATGAAGACAATAAATAGTCAATTTAGATAATAAATAATTAAAAAAAGTATTTATAAATTACATGTAGATATGCATATTATCACAATAAAATAAACAAATTAACAATAATTTACGACTGGCAATTTTAAGTTATCAAAACGCTTATATATTATGTTGATCAAAACAGTAATGTACATCAAGATCTTTTAAAATTTGTAATAATGAGGCATTCTTTATTCCTAATAGTAAATAGCTTAATGTTAAATTGTTCCAATGTCCCCCGTCCCGTTTGATATAAACTTGAATTAATTGAAGGAATATGGATATCAAAAGTTTAACCGCGTATAAAACGTTATTCCATTCACACGATGGCGTGCCAGTCCAATGGGTGAATGCACTCAAGCTCCACAACACTGTCAACAAACAAAGACAAGACAGGACAAATACAGGACAACCACAGGACGCAATTCAGCGACATCGAAACAGATTGGCTTAATGCTGCAGTTGAATAAATGGCTCATGTATGGTAAGCGGTCCGAGGACAAGTCTCGTTAATACAGGCAAGAACATGAATATATATAAGGTGTGGGGTTTTTTCACCACTCTCTCTGTCTCTCTCAAATGCTTTATCCACAAATAGTGCATGCATAACAGAAGGACACATTATTATAAAAAAAAGGTTATGAACAGTTCTAAGTGTGTAAATTTTTGTTTTGAAAAAATAACATAGCTACACCACAAAGCCTACAGCCTAAACAGAACTGTATATGTATACACCAGATAACCGTATCATAAACAGAGCCTAGGCAAATATTTACTCCATACATATGCTTTAAAAGCATATGCTTTAAAAGTTAGCAACACGCTGCTGCTGGTCCATTAGCAGATCAGGTAGAGATGGTCCAATCCACTTAGCATTCTTCAAACACACTTGTTATATTTTTTACTCTGATACGATCTGAACATCCTACAAAAGTGAACAAGAAACAAAAACATTCATTGGGAAAAAAAGAGTACCTTATAGGCATATTTCCTGACTGGCAATACCGTTTAGTGTATGAGATATTAACAAAGAAACTTTTATACATCTCGTATAATGCCATATCGATTCCAGGTTGTCCGTTGTGTTTAGCATCCTGTGTGTTCAGCACATATAGACTGTCAAATGAGAGGGTTGTAATCACGTGTCAATGTCACTTATACAGCATGTAAGACCAGGAAGTAAGCTTTTTAGATAACACGGCAGATAATTTAAAGACAAATATCATTTTGTTCTAACATCTGGTAATTCAAGGCGAAAACAAACAAGAACGTAGTATAACATGACGCAAATAGAGCCACAGAAACGTAAGGTTACGTATGATAAAAAATCAATATCCAAGTTGGAGATATTTAAAGGCGAAATCCTATATGGGACTTGGATCTCCGCAAAACTGCTTGTTGAGTGTGTTTTACGGTGTTCAGCACCTAAAGTCATTTAAACTGCTCTATTACGCTGGTTACATAGGTAACGAATTCGCTTTCATGTTAAGTCCTGGTATATTGTTTCAAAACCACTCAACTCCCCGTGGACAATACTGACCTAAAATATTAACAGATATCTATGTTTTCGCAGAAAAAGCAATCTGCGACGCGTTTAAATTTTTACAAACGAATATTCAGCCATTGTCCATATAAAAACCAAATGAAGAGTGACTGAGTTGATATACGTTGTAGTACGATTAGTGTTTATAGCTTATTGATGACACAGTTAAAACTCTCTTCAATCGTGAACTATGGTAGTGTATATAGGACAATACCAGGAGCCACTTTCACAAAATGTCGTACGATATTGTTACACCTATAGTGTAACATGACTAGATTATTCATGTTAAGAGACAAAGAGCGGACAAAGCAATGCGTAACACCACACTCGGAAAGTGTATCCGTTGCCAATATAGGTACCAGTGGCCCCAGGACAACTGAAACTACTCGCCAACAACCAAACCTTCACATAAACAATAAAGTGTGTCAGGATGAAAGATCCTCCCCTCCCAGTCTGCACATGAAGGCCACTGTTACAAGCATATCATATGTTTTTATAACGACGTCCACCACATGACCTCAGCAAAAAATTATTGAAAGCTAATATTTCTTTTCGATCACAACACTTCATCAAAAGCGTAGCTTAATTAGAAATTCCGCGATATATTTGATTATCCCCTATTTCAATGTCTCTAAATCAAAAACAAGAGAATACCATACTCGAGACTGAGTGTGACGATGTTTAGAATACCATAGAAAGCCGAAGGCAAATAGTAATTCAATGCAATATGGAAACAAAAGCATAGCTTCTTGGGTAAATATTTGTCATTCCAGCGACTGCATCCGCCATTCTCCAAAACCAATCCATAAACCACATCAAATCGGCTCTTTGATTTTGTACATTTTCGCTTGCTTTTTAAACATTACAAATTTATTGTGAACAAAAAAGGTTACACATTTTTCTGTCTCCTTTTTCGTGTGTCATTAAATGCTTTCCTTCAGCACAATGGCGATGTCGTGTGTCCAGAAAGAACAAGTCAAGATTATTATATAATTTACTTTCGATTTAGGATATAAAACGAATAATGTTAATATACAAAATTTTATCATTAAACACATATTAATGTATAAGCCTGATGGGATGTTACTATTGGTGACTTTTAGTGAAAAATTAGCTATTTTACATGTTACTGTTATAACATAAGAGCTGGCATTAAGTGGTGTTCTTAATTCACAAATCATCTGGTGTTAGATAAAGAGAGCTGAGATAATCACCCAAGTGGGCAGATCGATGGGGACTAATAAACAGACTGGTTCTCGCCGACCACAAGCTACAAAACCAGGCAATTATTAGAGTAGATTTAACCGGCAGCCAGCAGCTCTTAACACCCTGTTTACCATACAGGAAGAGTCGGGGCTATCTGAGCTGACCGCGTGAGAAAATCAACTGCTTAGAAATCATAACGGTAGAATCTGAGTAATGAGTACTTAATGTGTGATATTGACGGTTATGGTGATCTATAGATTCAGTGTTAACATATACAACTCACATATAGTAAATCACCAAACTCAGTCAGCCGAAGCAACGAATCTGTGACAAGGAAATGTTGGCCGCCCTTCAGCAATATATATCCGGTAGACTGGTGTTCAATGCTTTCACATTAATCCGGCTGCACACTCCAAACCGCTTTCTTGTGGTAGTCAACTTTTTTTCCATCGATTTTCATTGAGTTTCCAATCAATATCAAAATAATAATTGGATCTTAACCTTAGTTAACGAGGCTGCAATTCTAAATATTCAATATTTTCTCTAACAGATACATGCATTCTGTACAGAGCTTTATTTGTCGTTATTATATGAATAATTTATTTTCCCCAAATCGATCCATGGGTCGAACAAGACGTTTATATTTTTTTTAATGTTTTTAATGTAGATAAATAAAATTGTGCTTGTCTTAGACCATTATATACCATGTTTTGCTTATGTCTTACAGAATTGTCTGTAATTAAATATCAACAAAAAAATGTCACACATGTCTCTATTGCGTCATATTGATGTTTTGGTTTACTAGGCCTCAAACGATACAAAATAAAATAAAATCTTTCTTCTGTTGGACCTGTCTGTTTGTAAGCTTTTGGGGCTTGTAGGATGGCTCGATCATACCTTATTTTTAGACTAACTATAGATGTAATGCCACGTAACAGAGAAAACGGTAGGGTCAGGGTCTATACTATGTCCAGAAAAATATCTCGTCAAAATGCAGTGAAGGACTGGGAAAAAGTACCATCTAGCTTTTCAACACGGGCTGCTACTTTTGGATGAACCCGCGCCATCACCTTCTTCCTAGGAAGACACGTGGCGGAGATTTACTTTTCGCCACTGTGACGGAGCAGGGTGTTAAAATGCGTTATATGGTTAAATTTATACGAAAACACATTGATAAAAGAAGAATTATTATTTTTTTTTTTTTATGATCAAGCTGTTTATCCGTTATGTCATGGTGGTATCGCCGGTTTTAGTGAAATGGCTTGGGAGGAAGCATCCTGTTGTCCTGGTGCTTTCGATCGATGCTTAAGGGCAACATGAAGCCCATCTGTTTGCGATGTATTTGCATTTTCCGGTGACTCCAGAGATCGCGGGGGAGGGGAGGGAGGGAGGGAGGGTGGTGAGGTTTCTCGTCAGTTTTCACAAATTACCCGCAACTCAATGTCCTAACTTATCTGAAATACCACTCAGTAAGACGTTTAATACAGGTCACAAATAAGCAGAACAAATTGCGTAGGTGTTATAACAAAATGCTGTGGATATAAATATTATGGATAGCTGTTAGAAGTTATCAGGAGTCCCTAATATGACATTTAAATTGAGTCATATAAATGGTAAAGGAATCTTAGTACTATCTGAGCTCTGTGTCCTGGCAATGAATCATGCATACCGATGATCTAGACGAGGTCTTTACTGTCGATTCTCGATGGGGTAGCTTCTTGTTTACTGACAAAAACACTCATTGATATTAATACAACTGTCTCGTTTTGGTTGAAATATAGCCATTCATTTGTGTTCTGTGTCAGTTTCCCCAGCGAACATATAACAAAGAGCAGGGAAAGTGTATTTCCTCCTCTAAGTTATATAAAAAAAAGAAGCTGTTGGGATTTTTTTTTCAGCTCTTGTTCGAAAGGGCTCTTTTTGTATCAAGCAAACAGTCCAGCCACATTTCCTTGTTTTTGTCGTGTTTTGTTATCATGGTTGCAATGCCGCTGGCTATATAACTTTATGTTAGTTGCTTTCAGATAAGTTTATAATAGTCATTCAATCCGAAAAGCAATGGAGAAGAAAGAATCACTAAATAAAACCTCAAACTGTACGTTTATGATTGGTTTATGGTAATACACATGTGAACAGACATTGAAATAACGTTAGTCCCGTTTAGAAATTAACAATAAATAATATTTTCCTTATTTAGGAACCCTTTGCCTAACGGTACATTGTCACGATGCGATTTGCGGAAACGATTTACCAACAACAATACCGCAAATAAGGGAGATCGCTTAAAGTCATACCTACTGATCGTACCGTGAGAGTGCAAATCATGGTCAGTACGTATATTCAGAGCAGCGTTCATGCAATATATACTTAGCACAGAATTAGTAGTAATGTTTCCACATTGCCGAATAGTTCACATGTTATGTTTGTGGATATCGAGTGTTGGAGCACATCACCGTAACATGAAAATGAAAAACCCACAAACACGACGTAAAACGCGAAGTAATAAATGATAAATGTGGAATAATAACACACATCAGTGTCCCATTCTGACAAGTTGATGTCATCAACAGGCTCATTCTGGTCTGTTTGTTGAATATTCGTTTAGTGTGTCTGCCTCTGATGAAATATTCATTGTCTGCTTTGTGTGGAGTGTTACGCCTTAAAACTTATTCCGCTCATAGTTGCGACGGCCTTTCAGTCCTATTGTGGAATAACATCATATCGACGTGAATGACAAATTACAAATACAAGAAAGGACAAGGTGCAAAACAAAGGTTTGGAAACAATAAGCTATCGCATATCGGCCTCGTTATTGAATAAAAACAACAGACGTTCGGGCTGAATCTTTCTCTTCTTTTATTTGTTTTAGCACTTGTTTTAAGGGGCAACAGAAGGGACCTCTTTGGCTGCTTCACTGTAGTTGATAAACAATTTTTCCCATAAAACATGAATTTGTTCATTTTTGTCCCGACATTATGATATTTTGCAGTGTCGTATTGCAATTAACCCAGAGATTGCACATTGAAATCTATCAACCTTTGACCCTGATTGACAACTTGTGGTTGTAATTATAACACAAGAATACTATCTTGATACCCGTCAATAACTATACAGAATTACTCCTGTTTCTGATTCTGTGGTATACGGTGATATTCTGTGGTATACGGTGATAGACACTTGGATGCAATGGTTTGGATTGGCATGCACAGTGGAGGATACGCTGGCATAGGGTGTGATATGCATTGCCATATATAGGGTCATTTGGTGATATGCGGACGAGCGGGCTATGCGGTGTCACTCAGGCGTCGCAAAGTTTCCTCCATCGATTATACCCACATTGCCTATAAACAAAATTACCTTAAGTGTGGCGTAAAACACCAAGCAAAGAAATAAATAACGACAACCAGAAATGCCGAATTCTACGTTTGCCTTGCTTGCCATTTTATTCTATAAATATAAATCATAGTGATGCTAGGAATTGTAATGATTTATTTATATATAAAAACATGGTATTCCTTGATAGCTATACTTTATTAGTAGCTATTGATTAGTAATTTGACAAGAGTATAGTTAACACGGGTTTAACATGCGCTTTTTTGTACACAGTCCATTGACAGCCTTAGAGCTGACATTAAGTGGTGTTCTTAATTCACGAATCATCTGGTGTTAGATAAAGAGAGTTGAGATAATCACCCAAGTGGGCAGATCGATGGGGACTAATAAACAGACTGGTTCTCACCAACCACAAGCTACAGAACCAGGCAATTATCAGAGTAGATTTAACCGGTAGCCAGAAGCTCTAAACACCCTGTTTACCATACAGGAAGTGTCGGGACTATCTGAGCTGACCACGTGTGAAAATCAACTGCTTATAAACCATAACGGTAGAACTTGAGTAATGAGTGTTTAATGAGTTATATTGAAGGTGCAAGGTGATGATTCCAGATTGACATTCAGCGCATCTGGTAAATCATCTAACTAATTCAACCAATCGCAAAAAAGAAATGTTGCCAGCATGAACTTGGAAATGTCGAACGGTGTAGAAATCTCTTTCGTAAATCCAGTGGCTGGTAAGATGGAGGGACCTGTTTCTCTGGTGCTCTCAGAACTAAGCGAGTGATGAGGCCGGTTTGTATGAGATAAATTAGATGTATGAGATGTATTCAGAAATTTGAGGGTCAATGTCATATAGAGATTAGTGACTAAGAGGCTCCCACATAACGTGATTCCGAGATAAAAATTCCCACTCGAGAGATGGAAAATTCATCCTTACTGAGCCCAAGGCTGATTTGCCCATACAATATATTTTACGCCGAATTGTGTGTTAAGAAACCATTAAAACAAATACAGGACATCTGTATTACAATTTACTACGTAGAGATATAAAACCGTTGATCGGTTTACATGAGTAATGCCCAAAAGCCCCGTCATAAAGGTATTGCAATCTTACGTATTAATACGCGACTTCAAGAATAAACTGTATGTAAGGCAGTAAATAACAATAATAATTTTGAAGAATTTAAATATTGTAAATGAAAACTCGGAAACAAATAATTATTCAAACGAGGGGTCATCACCATGGTATCACGCTTGAACTGCTCGGCTTGGAAAGTTATTTCCGGCACAAATTTTGATTGGTTGGTCTACCTCACGCGCATTGTTTTACCACGTGAGTTTGACAGAGTATCGCACGGGAAAACCCCTTGTCTGATTTTTCCACACGGTGGTCATGTTTGTTTTTTGTCTAGCCACTGCTTGCTATAATTGGTGCATGAGGTTAGCAAGGAGCGAAATAATCCTCGGTGCGGCGTCAAACCACAACTAAACGAGAAAGCAAGCAGACATTAAACAATCATTAAATGGCCAAACATAAGTGTCACGTTGTTGAAATAATGTGAGCTCGCTGAAAAGGCGTGGGACGATTCTGCGCTATGAACTGTAAAGCAAAAAGATACGAGATGTCTGATCGGTCAGAATTATTAAGCTGCCCCCACGTCATGAAACTTGTTACATATACCTATAGTCCGCCTGTCCCTCGGTTGCGCTCTGCGTATGCACTCACATATCATAAGAATATATCATAATTCCAGTACCTCTTCTCCAAAAGCACTCCTGTCATATAATCATTATAAGGAAACATAACTATCATATTTCATGTTGACAGAACTATGCTCCACAAGTCCAAGGTTTATTACCTAATCCAGACATACTTAAAACCCTGCAGAGAAAAACAAAATGATGTATTATGTTGAACTTTAGTCGCAGACAACACCTTCATACCAAAGTCAAACACATACAGTACAAACAAATTGGAATAGACTCTTTGCGGCTTTATTGTAAGCTGGAAGATAAATATTTTTATCCACCATATGCATTTGTAGGTTTTATCCCGCAAGTCAAATTCTTGTTTATTGTTAAAACATGAAAACCAGCACTGTGTCCATTTGTTTTGTTTGTTCGTTCGTTCATTCGTTCAGCCGCCTCTATCTCGAATTGCTTTGTTTCTTCATCCATCGTAGTGAGAAATGTTTTCATATAGAAATTCAATTTGGTTTAATTTCTAACATTATCTTTTTTTATTTAATTTTTTCGCGCAAAAAAAAAACCCTCCGATTTGTTATAGCACACTGCTTTTTTTTCAAAATAAATTATTTCTAGTAATGCCGCAAAAAAATATGTGTTTGTGTGCTATCAACCCAACTATTTTCATCAAACTGTTTAACTGTTTGTTTCTAACGAGGATTCTTGGATACTTTTAATCCTTGGTCGCCGACGAGGGAAAATAAGCTTTTCTATTCAAACCACATCGCGTGTAATTAAATTTTAAATAAGTACTATTTATTGTTTATTTTATGTCTCTATAGGGGTTCTTATTCGTGTTCATTGGTTTGGTTGTAATTTGTTCATAGAAATGTCAAATGCGTGTGCAGTTTTCTATGTCTGTATATATTTGAATATGTATAGAACGAAAATGTTGCATTCCTCAGACTTTGAGGTTTTTTGAGTCATAGAAAAGAATGGAAGACAGATTATGGAATTTAAATGTAAAATATAAAAAAATTGAGACTAAATCGAAAAATGCCTTTTTTTTTCTCTCAATATGAATCAATAACAAATTACAGGGTTCGTAAACGGTATATACGTGTTCAAATTAAACCAACAAACAAACTAATATTTCTTGCGCTTTTCATGGACGATCGAACCTAATCACGTCTGGATGGAAGGTGAAAGACGAAATGGGGGAAAATCCCAGCACCTGTTATTGGGTGCTCCCGATTGGTTCACACTTGAACACACTAATCAACTCTTCTCTCGGCATGTGTTATAGAGTAATGAGTTCCGCAGACAGTCGTCCTATCGTGTTCCTGTTTTTTCAACTTCACCTATAGAGCTATTTATAGCAACCAAACACACATCCACATTGCGTATATTACAGAGTAGGTTAAACTTAATCGCTTTAGAAGAAGGTTTATGCCAAATTCAATTCACCAGAATAGTTTCTACTTGTTTCGTTAAATTAACAGTTTTTGGAGCCCGTTTAATTATCTACTGATCATAAAGTGAATATAACAAAAGCCCGCCTCTCCCAGTTATAAAACTGTAACTAATCTTAAAAGTGGCTCTTGTCCGGCAGAGTTAGCTAATTATTTTAGTAGAGCTGCATTTCGTATGAACACTCTTAGAAATAACTGTTTTTTGTAGGTTCGTTAGAAAAGAGGATGGCTCCTTATGACATCATTTCAGCAAAAACGGTTCTTTTATATAAGAATAAAGGGATAAATACTTGTAACTGTTGCTGTGAGGGTTCCAAACGGATTACAGCGGTTCTGAACTTCATGGAATCTATGTTGTTAACAAATCTATTGATAGATTGATAGAACAGGTTATTAACCTTTTCTCTATATATGAATTTTAAAGGACATTCCAACAACGGACGCAGAAAATAGTTAACTGAAAAAAATATTCCTTAACATCTTAAGGACAAGGTACAGAAATATTTTTTGAATGAAGCACCAGCGGAATATTCCATAAATTTCAAAGAATTGGAGATGGAATTTGTCTCCATGGCAAGAATTATTACAAACATATTTATGGATTATCCATAACAGTTTACGTAAAATTCGACACACGTTAAGGACAATTCCTCAGAAAAGGCGTTTGGGAATTGTTTCCATAACTTTGTTAATCACTTTTTTTTACCTTGTACTATTTTCTGCGTCCGTTGTTTAAACTGAAAGAAATTTGTGAATAACGATTGCAGCCTTGTTGTTAAATAAACGGAACGTTTGGTTTCCAATATATAAAACAAAATATTTTCTTAAAACGTCGTTATATGGCATTGTATTTATTGAGAGTCCGGCTTTCTCTAAAGACAGATTGTAAAACTCACAGGCAGATTAAGACACAAACGTATCGGTATAAGCGAAATTCTTACGATTGGTGTGAGCTTTTTCAAATTTGTCATCTTTTGCGGCTGCTGTCATCTAAAAAGCATCCAATAAAACAATATGGCTCCCGGGACCGGGGTTTATTGGTTAGCGTGTCGGACTTCTTATCCTACTTCGGTATACAGCTCACGGGTGCTCTCCGTTTCTCGACCTCGGGTGTATTATTGAGTTACACGATGTGGCATCGCCATCGAGGGGGTGGTTTTTACGAAGTAAGGACAGCTTGAAATGAACACCCAGTCGTCATATAAATGAAACACCATTGCGCACGACGATAAACCCCAATCAATCAACAAAACAAACACAATTCCGGTCAAAATGAAGCTCTTTGTGAGATCTTTGAAATGTAATTAAAACAAAGACTTTTTAAAGTGCCTGGTATTAAAGTGCCTGGTATTAAAGTGCTTTGTTTTAGCCTTCATAAAGCCTGACAAAAAAACCCACGCTGATCATTGGAGATGGCGTGCGTGGAATTTACATAACTGGATCAAGAATTTGGATTGAATGAAGGTTAAACCATCCATCAGTACCAGATTTGTTTCAACTTGTCGCCATGGAGCCGCGGGAGGCCAATTCCCATGAGTTAGCAGTGTGTCACTTTTCTAAGTTACAAAGACTCCTGAGGGGCACTTGAAAAACATTCTCGCTAATTCGTGTTCGTCCGATTTTTTAAAAATCATTGAGACCTTTTTTTAACAATTCTGCAATTATAATTCTGCAACTACCCGCGGAATAAAAATTCAATTGCCACTTTTATAGTGACAGGTAAAAGTTATAGCTATAAAATGTTGATTGATTTATTGCGGGTGAGTCGGTGAGTAGTTTGACTGTCTGTCTGGTTGACTGGTTCAATTCTGATCGGGAATAATTCAATTATATTAAGCTGAATTAAATATTTTGCCAATAAAAGATTTAATGAATATAAAAAAGATCGTAGCATTAACAAATATGTACATCTGTGTAAACCAGCCACGTTGAGCCGATATACACCCACTGTGCCCATGCTTTATCCCTGGTAGTGGAGGGTCCCTGGCGGTTTCATGGGATACAAAACGCGTGGGAGATCCAAGGGATGTACGGTCAAAATGGAATCTTGTCTGCAAAAGCATCAATCACAATTTAATGGAAAACAAATTTCTAGTGAAATTCGAAAAAAATATACTTCAATTTACTAGTCATTAGTTTGGACTCTCTATCCGAGTACAGGCAAACTCCAATATTTTGGTATGCGTTAGAGATCGCTGGGTCATTCGACGTGTTATAAGGCATCTATCGGTCACGCAGAGTTTTTCGACACACATAGCTTCGGGGAAAATTTGTCAGCAATATTTTCACCGAATTTCTGTTACAGTTAATTTACCATCAAGAATACGCCAATTATAGGGTTTCCTTTGCCGGTAATGTACCTCAGTAGCTTCCTATGACGTTTAATGAACTATTGAAGGGAGTGAATGGAGGCTTTTATGACGAGAACAAAGCCTCTAAACAGGCCAATTAATAACCCCGTGGGTGTTAATATAACGGGTGTGACCGGAATGTGGAGATTTCTTACACAAACGTTAACATGTCCCTGTCTAGAATTTAAGCTATTAATAAAAGCAGTATTGTTATCATTTGTTGTTTGTTTTCAGTTCACTATATATGTTCTCTGTTGACCTGAACACTAGACTGTCGAGTAACATGCTATCAACAGTAATTAATAGCTCTTCGTGCTTTCCGAAAAGTCTAGCATATACATAAAGTCCAGAACAATACGACTGTCTAGATCATTCAGATTGTAATTCCCGTTCTTAATTAAAATATCAACAACAGAAAATCAAATCAAACACAAGTTATTTATATTCTTGCACAATAACCATATGTGGCTTATACCGAATTAATGTAATATGCGTTCATTTAAAAATGAAAATAATGTTGATATGTTTTAAAATGCAATCTAATAGAATCTTTAACATACGTTACGTTCAAAACTTGAAAAGTCGCATTGCATATCTGCCCCTTAGCCTCGTGTGACGATAAAAGAACACTTCGAAATCAGTTATCCCGTTACTAATGTTAATCACGTGCCGACTGTACAATACCAGCATCGATGGCGTTTGCATCAAGTTTTCATTCTTAAGGAGTTGATTTCTACAAAACATACCGTGGAGTTGAGAAATGAATTTTGAGTAAAATGAAATCTGAATCGGTTCGAGAAAATACAAGTGGCCAATATTGTACATGATTCTTGGGCTAGTTCATACAAAACTCTAATGTGTTTTTTATTGTGTATTTTAAACAAATATCTTGTGTTAAAAAACCGATTCAGATGTTTAGTGTGGATCTGTTGATATATACAAGACTATTTTAAAACTTGCACAGGATCAATGTTAATGTAGGCGAGAATCCAAGTCTTCGATGTCAACTTCCAAGCACTAAACAGAGAATTAACAATGAATCGGATCAAGCACAGTCAGTCGTTGCTGCCTCCAAGCAATTGCTTGAGACAGTAAACATGTAACTCCCAGTCAACAGCTAAGTAAACTCCGTGTAAACTCCGTCCGTATAAACAACCATTATCCAGGATATGTCGGACATTTTAATCCATATTCTGGAATATTAGCGAAAAAATTGTATAGATACAAATGACAGCACTTTGTAAACGGAAAGATTTAAATGATCGGTAAATGAAAGAGGAAGATTTCCAAGAATTCGAACTCTTTCATCAAATTCTTGGAAATGAGTTGTTGCTAGCCGTGTCAGTATTTGATGTATATAAATAGCTGTGTTTTATTTTAACGGATCTGAAATTAGCGATCCATTATAGCCGGGGAACTTGATAGGGTTCCATCATAGTTTTGATCATTTGTACCCATGCTCTAATAACTACGTTGATTTGGTTTAGTAAAAGCGATGCCAACAAATGGTCTTAAGGCACAAACCTAGATCGATCGGAGGCAATTGTGATTTTTAACCAAAACTCGCATATTGACAGTTGCGTTGCTTTTTATGACTAACTGAAAGCATCCAACCTTAGCTTTCGTGAATGTCTAATTTACTTGTTCAAATTAAAAGAGGTAGATGATAAAGTTAATGGACACAAAATATGCTGGCATTTAAATGAACAATGGCTTGCATGTAAACAGAGTATGTGCAAACTGGTATGTTGAGTTTTAAACTCTGCTGATCAGAAAATCAGCGAGAAGATACGATAGCCTGTCAGTTAAACACCCCTCTGTCCAGTTTAAACAATTCCCACGTTAATAATGTCCCTGGTTAATGCAATAAAAAGATTTAGACGTTTACTTTAAAACAAACAAAGCTACATCCGGACAAATCTAACGTTGCCAAATTCATAATTGACAAGGAGAGTAATTTAAGACAACCGGTAATAAACAACGATCCTCGCAATAACAAAAAACAAAGGAACAAAAAAAGCCTTCACTTGTGACGTGTGCCAAGCTTTGCGAGCTCGTACAAGACAATATGGCGCAAACTTATAACATTGATTGTTATTCGAAAAACCATGTTTGACCTTAACTTTAACCGATGTCTCTGACAAAAAGAAGTATTAATTTTTTTTTCTGTTTTAATTTGCAGTAAAAACCAGAGTAAAGTTCCTTGGCACAATGCCAACGATACAAAAGAAACCAACGAGAGAGCCAAGAAGGCATACGAAGCATTGATGACGGTGACATTACGGAAACCCACGAGTCCAAAATACCATAAGTTCTCCGACGAAGTCAAAAGGCGTGCACGAGAAAAATACGAAAATTTCACATATGGGGACGAAGAGGTAATGGCCATCAAATGAACAGTTTCATTATTTTTTAATTTGTAAAATATAAGTAAGATAACAGCTTGTGATGGTTTAGCTAATACCGGTAATCAGTCCCACAACGGACCGATTTACAACACAACTAAAAGGATATAGATACATACTTAGATAGTTCACCTCATTTCACGCAAACATACTAGAACCTTTGTGTTTCCCTAATAATTTCCCCTACAACCTGTCAGACACTCAACCTTTTATTCTATATCCTCCTAAGACCCAGGGTAATGTTCTTTGTTAGATTATGGTAGCTTCTTCTGGGCTATCTTGTGAGTTCGGGTTTGTCCACAGAGATGGACCTGGAGTTGGAATTTCAATTTGCAACTGGATAATGAATAACTGGGCAATTGTAAACAGATAAGTGTTTGTCCACAGGTGTGGAGGAGGGGTCTTAAGAGGATATACACGGATATGAGCGAGTCACACGATGTGGCTCCGGCAATCGCAGGGGTGGTTTTTACAAGGTTTTCTCCCGGTTTCCCACCGTAGTTAGGCAAGGGACAGTGTGAAGTGGACAATCCGTCATCATATAAGTGAAATCCACTTGAGTACGACCTTAAACCCAAATCAATCAAACAAACAAACAAAAATATAACCCCATTCTGTAATACAACTCACTGATTAGCAAACCTAGAACATACTAGCAAAAAGCGATATACAGTTTCCTCCTTCTGCCATTTAACACACAGACCTGTTGGATGTAAATTAATTCTATGCTACCGTGAGTTAAGAGGGCAAAAAACAGTCGGACACTGGAAAGTAATGCATGTAACAGACACATACACTTAGTGGAGTTTTAGTCTTGTAAACCTAAGGTCATTTGATCCTGCAATATTTGTCTCTCTATATTTATTAAAATAAAACGGATTCCGCAAGTGCAAATGTAAAATTTAACTTTCATGGTAACAATCCGTCATCACAACTTATTCAATACTCAGTGAAGTAGACTGTAGTTTCCATCAAGCAATTGAAACACGTTATCTGTGAAATTAGTATTTGATGAATCAATTAAGCATTTTGTCTGTATATTTGTATGAATACATATTTCTATTGTTTCACAGGTAAACACGTTATCTGTGAAATGAGTAGTTGATGAATCCATTAAGCATTTTGTCTGTGTATTTGTATGAATATATATTTCTATTGTTTCACAGGTAAACACGTTATCTGTGAAATTAGTATTTGATGAATCCATTAAGCATTTTGTCTGTATATTTGTATTAATATATCTTTCTATTGTTTCACAGGTAAACAGTTTCGTGGGAGCGTTTCATGACGCCGTCATCTTATACGCTCTCGCGCTAAACGAGACTTTACGAGACAACGGAAATATCACAGATGGAGCTGAAATCACAAGACGCATGTGGAATCGAACGTTTACAGGTATGGACCGATTTTGAAGGGTTTGATATTTGTGGTTTGTTTTCTTATGATGGAGACAACTGGGATGTTAACGATTATACATCTTGTATTGTTAATTTGAAAAAGTCCAGAGACCCCACTGGACGAAAGCTTATATTCAGCTTGTGTCTGAATGAACGGAACAAACATTACATATTTTACGCCAGCTACTGATTGGTTTGAGGCTTTGATATGTCAGCGGCAAAATGTTTGATGGAAATTTTGTTACATTTTATATGGCGCACTTTTTATAGTAACGGTTAAATATTTACCTGTCTCATTGGGAGTAGTATGTTCAAACCATAGAAATATTCAATTTACTAAACGCTGTAGGAACGATAATTTTCTACATTTTATTACAATTTGTCCAGGTTATAAATATTCTCTTCCACGGTCTTCCGTTACACTTCCAACATAGAGTAAAACACTCTTAAGTGTGGCAGAAACACCCATACATTAATCCAACGTAAGTCCTATCATTCCACTATCGCCTTTGAGCTTTGGGTGAGCTGGAGTCGGTGTTTGGCTGGGTTCGAAATGCTTGTGGGTAAATGATCAGAATATGCATTGTAATTGTGTTGTGTGGGTGTATGGATTATCGAATTACCTCGGTGATTACAGGTATCACGGGCACCGTCAGTATCGATGCCAATGGAGATAGGAATGGGGATTACTCTTTATTGGACCTTAACCCGGAGACACAAAACTTTGAGGTAAGTCACGCTTAGATTTACTCAATGAAAATCTAGATTCCCAATGCCCTTCGCAGTTGAATGAAAAGAGGCGAATCTGGACGTACACTTCCCATTCAGTGTGGCTCTATCGGCTTAAATCGGTATTTATTTATCCAACTTTTACTGTAAACTTCAGTAGACATTTGCTGGTCGATATAAGATATTGCTGCAACAATTGATGATTGTAACGGCTTGTTTGGGTTAGCACACTTTTGTCCTGATGCTCTGTACTGATCTCTTGCGGCACCGTGGTGTTGCCTCTTGCGATTGTCCCGTCTCGTCTTTGAGTATTATCAACGTACCAGTGACATTGACTATGGCATGCCGTCACGTGGGTGAAATAGCATTAACCGATATAACCCCATTTAACAAACAATCAACCGATGGTACATTTTTATGAATGTGTACCATTAGACCAGGTCCGTTTATACTACTTTTAAAACACGAACCCGTCCGCGATTATACACAGATATAAGTTGTGATATAAGCCAAACAATTCCATTCAGGCGGAAAGAATACTAAACAAACTTTTAACTAACGAACGTGTTTATTCTCATTTCCTTATTCTCAGGTGGTAGCTAATTATTACGGCAATAAGAAGGAATATGAGCCTGTTCCAGGGAAGCGGATCTATTGGGCGGGCGGTTTGACGTCAGCCCCACCGGACACACCCAAGTGCGGATTTGACGGCTCACTGTGTCCCCCTGAAGGTCAGTACAATCAACTGTGTCTGTTCCATAGGCCACGTGGTCCGCTTAAAGGTCCATCCTAACCTCTGTATAGTAATGATACAATGCGGATTTGAAAGTACATCAAATTTATCTTCGGGTTGAAATCCGAATAACTGCACTTATTCCACAATTCAATGGAACCCATTTGCGATAGAGTTTGTAAAGAAGTTGTTGTTTCTTATGGCAAGCCGTTTTACCACTTCTATCTTTATTATACACATGTTGCATTCCTCTTCACATATGTAAAGTACATGACTTTATTTTACATATGTGAAAAAGATCCACATATGTGGAGAAATCAATTTCACATATGTAAAAAAGATTTCCACATAATATGTGAAAATCTTTTTTACATATGTGAAAATGAATTCAACATATGTATATTAAACGTTTATTTTGCATATGTGGAAATCTTTTTTCACTTATATAAAATAAAACGGTAAGTGGAACTCTTTCGAAGATATGTGAAATAAAAGCATCCACGACATCAATTACAGTCTTCTCCCTCACAACGTCTACTTTGCGGCAATAAATTATCTCCAAAACTACAATCTGATCATATGCACATCCACCCTCTGCTTTTGTATGGTTTTGGGTTTCAGCCGATGTCAGACTATAAATATACGCGAGTGTTGGTCGCTATTAGACTTTTAGCAATCTGCGCTTTGCTTGGTTGTTGTTGTAAACTTGCTGCAGGGGACCATTTCCTGATCAACTATCTCGACTATGGAGTGTGCCATGCTGAGGCTAAACTTGCACAGAATGTGCTCTCGTTTAATAGTCTGTCAGTGGAATATACTCCTATCGTCTTTCCAATCGTGTTGAAAGATGATAGGAGCACAAACGAAGGTGGGATACAGTCCCTTGCTCTTCGGGAGAAATCGTTTATTTTGTACATATGTAAAATAAAAGTTTATTTTATATAAGTGAAATTCCTTTCCACATATGTGAAATAGTTAGGTTTTTATGTTTTATTTTACTTATGTAAAAAAGAATTTCTCATATGTTGAAAGAATTTTACATATGTTGATTTTCTTTCATTGCAAATTGAAAACAATTAACAGACTCTACGTTTAACTCTACGGTTAAGATATAGCATATACTACAAATGCGGGGGGGGGGGGGGCGGGCTTTATACTTTGCT
>JAQQZZ010044459.1:0-10284 GCA_030265115.1 Mopalia vespertina | reverse complement strand
ATTAGTACTTGATAACGTTAAACCCTTCCTTATTATGTAATAGCAAATGATAACCGAGCTGCTCACTCTATACTACTTACATCACAGCACAGCGCCATCCATAATTTTTACCCATCCCCTTCCCACTACATGATAAGTAACAATCTTTCCTTTTGATGTAATAGCAAATGCTAGCTCAAATGCCCGGATGAACGCATATTGACAGTAAATCGCATTACGTATTAAAAAGTTGCACATCGATCGCTTTAAAAACCACACCAGATGAAAGTCCGTCTTCGCTTTTCCTAAAAAATACACCTCCCCCAACAGTCTACCCAACCCAGGTTCCGACCAGCCCCCGAATTCTAACACATCTCAGATTTGTTTTCGAGTCAGCGCGAGACAATAAACACACATGCTATCATGCAGGCTTTGAGAAAGCAAAAGATTTTGTCCATCCGTGGTAGCTGAATATGATTGATTGATTGATTGATCTTCCTCCAGTGCTAAGTAAAGACAGCACTATTAATAGGCATACGACCACTTATCGCATTGTTATGTGTTAAATCGTAACAGTTCCAGGTTAAATCTTAAGACAAGTGTAGGTCAAGCTGCGATTTGTTACGATGCAACGCAATCGTCTCCGTCGAAATACCTGCGCTGCGTGGATCGAAATTGGCAATGATGCTCTACAACTGAGATCAATTGGCTACTCGCAGCTTTTTGCGCGATGGTCGAAATCGAATCTCTTTTCATCGTATCATACATCGTCGAGTTTCCATCGTCACGATTATCACTGTATAGGTGTCATTATGATTTACTATTGTTTCGACATTTCCATGTATTATTAACTTTCCACCTTTGTACACACTGCTGAATTAAGACCATTTGGACAATTGTTTTTTTCATTTTTGATATATTTTCCACTTTCAAGAACAAGTATAGACTTAAGATCATTTTAATTCTCAATGGTATGTGCGATAAATTACTTGATTTCCACCTCCACGTACATTACTGAACAAATATTTAGATATTATCACGTTTTTTTTCAATACTGCCAGAACCACGGCCAATTTAACAGCGCTATTGCTCACATGTATCTGGCAACAACCGATAGCATCAGAATGGAGCCAAAAGACTTTTATTCCATAGCACGGTGTTTGACTGCCAACAGCAATTCGCCCGGGATATCTGTGAACAGAGGGGGTTTTCCTGACATGGAATGGCGATCTATCGTACTTCTTCGCTTCGACGATCATGCTAGGAAGTAAGCACATAGTCTCTTTTATTGACTTATACTCGTTGTATTTATTTGAAAGCTTTTTCTGCTCAGAGAGTAATGCAGCATATACGGCTGTTATTTGTGGACTAATGCAGCGCCACGGAGTTCCTTTGTTACGATCTTTGCATTGATCCCATGATACAGAGAAGAAAAATCAGATAAACATTACAAATATTATATAGCCATAATAGACTGCTATTATAATACCTCTTGAAAAACTCCTATTTCCATATAAAGGCTAATTATAAAGCAAAAACTCAAATAAAAATGCGGAGGCAATGCACAATGTAAATGTTTATTACGATAGTTTGTATAAGATAACCACCACTGTACTAACCTTTTTACGAAGCTCAATTGGTTTCCGTCCATTACGTCACAAACGACACCCCAAGCTCTGGAAATGTCATCTTACATTATTTTCTTTCCAAATTAATATTTATTATTCCCAAATGAAAAATGTAGTGCATCGTTAGTAGTCCTGAGGCCGAGTTCAACAAAAGCTTCATCTTTTCTAACGGTAAATTGATAGGCCCTTTGGGGCATTGGAAATAACGGACGTATCCTTTAAGGGGCATTATTTTGTAAATTACGTCTAGACTGTTTGGAATTGTGTCAAATATGGATATATGTTTTGAATCGTAATGTGCAAATATTTTTTAACCTGAAATTGATAATAAAAGTATAATTTGACGATATGTTATTTTTTCAGCACCCCTTTTTGCATCGTTCATGTTGTATCTATATTTTGAATAAATGAAAAGAGAAAAATTTGCTTGCCTCCACCAACAACATGAACCCGGTGGAGGCAAGCTTTTTTTTCTCTCTTCATTTATTCAAAATATATATATATCTTGTTTCTTTTTACATCAATCTGTTATATTGTGTAAAAACAAAAAATTTATCATTAACTTTAACTCATTCCTTTTTTTTTATTTGGTGAAATTCTATTAAACTATTTACAAAATTGAATACATATTTAAAAGATGTAATTTCAGTCCAATAATGCACCTTAATAACGATAGTTTGTTTGTTTCATTTGGGAAACGAAAGTTGTAACCTATACCTGAATCGCCGTTTGTTGATTTAACAAGATGTTTTAATTTCTTATTTAAAACACTTAAATTTAATACAATTTGTTCTGAATTTGTGAGTCGATAAAATATATGAACCTGAAACCTGGTTGAACCTGAATTTAGCTTGTAGTTGCTGCGCCCCTTGGGCTTAAAATGGAAATCCCCCCTCCCCCCTTTTTTTAGGCTAGTGCAAAAATTACTTCGAAATTCCAATTACAAATAGTTAATCTGAGCACTAAATTTTGTTTTATCAGTGAACATTTTGTATAGTCATTAACAAAGTGTTGTTGGTGATTAATTGGATTATCACAGCAAGCTTGGTGTCCCTCTGTGGAGCTTATTGTTGTAAGTTCAGGTCCAGTTCCAGTGGGGAATCAATGAAGACAAATATATTAACAATATATCTAAAGCTCAATACAACTATTGAATTGAAGTATGCTCCCTAGTGTTAGATTAAATGAAGACTGAATAAAAAGACACTCTAGCTTCTGGCCGGTTCTAGCCAGAAACATTGTTCATTTCTCGAAAAGAGTTCATCGTAGGGATTCAAATTTGTTGCTTGTTAAAGAGGACAACATAGGCTTAAACAATAGCAGGTTTGTTTTTTGTTACGATGAAAATGTTTTCCGAAAGATACATTTTGTAACTTTAGTTAAACCATTTCTTGTTGTCAGACAGACAAACAAATCGACCGATTCCGTTCTAAGAATAATTTCGACAAAATGAGGCACATTTTGTTAGGGCTTTTCTACTAAATAAACTAAATTATTTGGTGCTATAGTCATAACTTTGTGACAAACAAAACACCAAAAACGGACTGTATTTTGTTCTGTCGACAGTAATTCAGTTTACAATAAGTTGTTAATGGACCTTCACCAAGGTTACATATCTATATTGCTGAGTATCCAACCTTTTTAAATATATATATATTTTGAATAAATGAAGAGAGAAAAATCTGCTTGCCTCCACCGGGAATCGAACCCGGGACCTTTGGGTTACAGTCCCAACACTCTATATTCCTTATATTCCGACCTACCTTCTGCGTGATAATAAACTTAGATTTTGGGGTTTTCTTCCTTTGCCTGACTTGGAACTAACATCGTAGCATATTGACTTGGGAAATTGACTTCAAACAACGATAAAAACATTAGGCATATATATGGATATTAACTTCTGTTTATTAACAGTGCGATATTTCCACAGAGATACTAAGCGTAATCTTTACAGTGACATTATTATTTATGTCAAAACGTTGCACCATTAATACATATGAGTTATTAATTAACCAGGTTTTTCAATTTCACTTAAACAAGTTGATAACCTACATTTTAATCTAATGTTTCTTAAATACCAAGGCGATTCCTTGTGATCTCACTGAAGTGGGTGGTTGGAGGGAGCCTCCCGTTGCTCTGGTTCTTTCCGAGGTAAAGAGGAATAGGAAGCCGAAATGTTTGTTTGATTTGGGTATAACGTCGTACTTAAGGTTATTTCCCTCACATGACGGCGTGCCAGCCCAATGAGTGAAGGAAACCACCCCCGACATCACTGGCAACAAACAAAAACATCACAGGACAAATACAGGACAACACAAAGACATCACAAACAAACACACTTGTGATCTGAGGGTCTGTTAGTAAAGTGTGACAATCTCTTCATGGGTATTCTTAAAATGTAACAATTTAGTATTTCTAGGTTGACTGGTTTTCTTGGTCATGGAAAGTTTACAATAAATTGTAGGTTTGTTCATAAATTTCGTGTGAGAAAACAATAACTTTCATAAAAAGATAATAGTTTTGTTCATATTTTGATACGTGAAAACCAAAAAAAATTATAATAAACTATATTTTTGTTCATATAATTGGTGTGATACAATAATAACGTTGAGCCTTTGTGGCTCAGATACCGGAGTTCAAATCCCGAGACAATCAAAATTGTCTTTCTTTACATTAAAAATATATTTCTTAAATAGTTTTTAGACTGGACGGGGGTGCATTGGATGAAAAACAAAATGCAAGTAAGTATCGATGCATTTGAATGTTCTTGTAAAGAAAATGTTTTGAAATCCGTTAAAATCCCATCGTAATGGCTGAGACAATTTTACGAAAACAAAACTTTTTTAAATGCAGAAAGGGATTTTAAGTTTTGACTTTGTTTTTATGTCCTATTGTACCATTCACTTTATAAATCAATGGCTTAACGCTCTGTTGTATTCCGGCGGCTGTTATTTCATTTCCCTCAATATTGATTATATATTTCTCAAAATGTTTTGCGGATAAAAATAGAAGTACCCTTTTCCTGGGTCTGCAGGTAAATGTTTTCATTATAAACAATGATACTAGATGGTATGTTGTTGTTGGTTAATTGGGACGAGTGCCATTACTAGAGGAGGGTATAATAATATCGTTGGTTATTAATAGGTTAGCCAGCACTCTGACTACTAATTCGCCTATGTGCAATGCATGTTCGCTTCAGGAAAACTGCTGCAGGCAAAGCATAATAATGATCTTTACATGATAACGCATAAAAAAAAATTTGTATATGGACTCAATAAATACGATAGCCACAGATGGAGTTAATAAAATTGCTACTGCAAGATAAGCTTTAATTTTTTTAACTTATTTTGTCTGATTTTATCATTATTTTTTAACCATATAAAAATGGCTCCATGCACTTATATCCATATGGTTGACTAAGCCAACCATATATGGGAGTCAAGCAAACAAAAAACTGAGTAATTTCCAGTTATTTCTACAACGATAACAGGTGAGCAAAAAAAATCTGAAAAATGTGTAGGTGGCACAGTTCAACCATATATCTTCTAATTAATAAAAATTACCTGAAAAGCAGTATTTGTTTTGCATGATTGGCTTTAACACTGTACTTGGTGGTGCTTCAATCGTCAATCACAAACAGGTAAAACAAACACACATGTTTTGTAACATGGCCGGGGTATAAGCCCTGGTAACCTTCCGAAGCTACTAGTAATTTAACAAGGAAGTTCAAAGCAACCTACCATATGGTGAAATTATTTATTTTGTTTATGTATTTATTTATCCGATGTTAAATCACTAGGAGTAAATCGCATTAACAGATCATTGGACAGCAATGTTGAGGGAGAGCATTTGGGTATATAATCCAGAAAACACACGACCTTCAACTGGTTGCTGGGATATCAACCCACAACGCAAGAATCGAACCCGCAACACAATTAAGAGATGATGAAGGTGTGTGGACTAGAAACATACACTCTTCAGAGCATACGTTCCATGTCAGTCCGTCACGGAGTATCAGATTGTAATGCCGTTGAACAAAGTAATGCCTGTTGTGTTTGCCAGATAAAACTCCGCGCCTGATCTCTGTGTAAAACAAAGTCAACACAGACATTGAAACTTTCATAAAATATCGTGAAATTGTTGCAAAAAAGGCGATATCAAATATATGTCTTCACAGAGACCGACTGAAAAAACATAACCAAAACGCTGCGTCCCAATGAACATGTATATTTATGTCCCAATGTCATTATAAAAGCTTTGGCAATCAGTCTCCCTATCATATTGGTGATTTGTCATCCTTTGTGTGTAACAGGCATCTTTTATTTCTAATGTAAGTATTGGCAAATTTGGTATGAATTAAATTAGACACGAAAATACGTTTGACGAGAAACGTGAGCGCAAAACTACCGCATTTTTTAACGATGTCTTTGCATACCAGTTCTGTTAGTCTATACAAATATGCTGAATGTTCTTGCAATGATAGTATATTGAATAGCAATCAGAAACCCAATTATTGAATTGCTTTCGCGGGCAACTGTTGCCTCGTGTCCTTACGTGGGGTTTTGGTTTATTAGACCCCCAGACGCTATAAACGGATTTACCGTGAGCAACCGTAGAACTCTAATAGACCTTACCAATGCTTAAGGATTGAATGCCTTCTTCAAATATTCGTTAATATACAAGTAATGAGCACAGATCAGCACATGTCTGTTGCGTTGTTTGGTTCATGTTACTTTCGATTTTTGCTCTTAGAGTTATTTCTGTGTGGAAACGCTGCTTGGAAATAGGATCACAGTGCGATTCGTGTCATTGTTTGGCGTTAAGTTGAAGGCTAACTGTGGTCCTATAGACAGTAAACACTAAGTCCACTTCTTTAGTTTTATAAGATAATAATGTTTAAATAGCGTTCATGAAAGACCCGGATAACTGCGTGAGTGTTGATATCTATTTTACCTTTCTCTTTTCTACTGTAGTGAACAGTATCATTACACTAGGCCACCATGATCGCTTTGCCGTTTGGATGGCAACTCAATCGTTGGGATATTCATCGCTTGCATGCCTTTCGTGTGAATCTGAAGGTTTACACATACTGACATGTTTCTTCCTCGCGTTGCATGTACAAATGATTGGACAATTTGTTCATCCATTGTCAGCGATTACAGGTTGTAAAACTTTTGAGGGGGTACGACGATGTTAAACGGGCTCGTTTTCTGGACTTACGCGGGGAACGTTTACATATACCCAACTACGTCCAGGTTCGACCCCTTGGTGCTCTGGGTTTTAACGAAGTAAATAAACAAACAGGAAATTCGAAGACAACAACAGCATCAGCGGTTCGAGACGGAGTATTATTAAGACTGGAGATAATACAACTGTATATACTGGAGCAGATACAAACAAGACGTCATTTAGCAATGTCTACTTCTAATCACGAAGGGTTGCTTACATGGAGTTGGTATTTTAAGTTATCGATGAATGGCGGTACAACAACCCTCCGGAGACGAGATGGTAAAAGTCCAAAGATACAATTTAGAAATCAGAATATATAGACAGAGAACACGATTTGCTTTAAGTTAACGCTTCCATTTCACACTTTGCTCATGGTCATTTAGTGGTCAACTATAATTGGTACCAGTCGCTTTAAGAGTTGAACGAGTGTGAAATGGTCAAGCGGAAAGGGGCGGCAAAGCCAGCTTCTCTACCTAAACATGTAACTATGCATACACAAAATAGAAAATAATTCCTTATCAAAACTAACATGCATTACTGGAGAGAATCATTATTGTATCAGTCGTGACTGACCACTTGACTTGACCAAGTGTTAATTCTCTGAGCTCATTGAAAGGAAACCCAAACACTTACTAAACCTGATGACCAGATTATTGACCAATCTTCTACTCATGCACGTAGATTCAATATATGTTTTATAAAAATATCTTTGGGAATATATTCTGAAAAAGCTATGTATTTTTCACAAGGTGTCTTTCGTTGTTCTCTGTAACACGATTTGTCTTCGATTTTCCATAATATTGCGTTTTGTCTTCGAGTTTCCATCGTAACACGTTTTGTCTTCGATTGTCATTTATATTACGTTTTGTCTTCGAGTATCCACTGTAACAGCTTTTGTCTTCGATTATCAACCGTAACACGTTTTATCTTCGATTACATGTTTTGGTTTTCGATTATCCACCGTTACACGTTTTGTCGTTGATTGTCCACCGTATACACATTTTGTCTTCGATTATCCACCGTAACACCTCTTCGATTGTCTACAGTTACATGTTCGGTCTTCGATTATCCACCGTAACGCGTTTTATCTTCGATTGCCTACAGTTACATGTTTTGTCTTCGATTATCCACCGTCACACGTTAACATTTTGTCCTCGATTGTCCACCGTAACACGTTTTGTCTTTTGTCTACAGTAAAATGTTTTGCATTTGATTGTCCACCGTAACACCCGTTGTCTTCGATTATCAACCCTTACGTGTTTTGTTATCTAGAGTTCATCGCTTCGACATCGTCTTCGATTGTCCACAGATACAAGTGTTGTGTTCTATTATCTACTGTAACACGTACTGTATTGGATTATCCACCGTAACACGTTTTGTCTTGGCCCAAAGTAACACATTTTGTCTTCTATTATCCAAAGATACACGCTTTTTCTATCACGATCCACAGAAACACATTATGTCTTTGAGTGTCCATAGTAAACACAGTATGTCTTTGAGTGTCCATAGTAACACATTGTATTTTTGAGTATCCATAGTAACACATCATGTCTTTGAGTGTCCAAAGTAACACATTATGTCTTTTAGTGTCCATAGTAACCCATTGTGTTTTTGAGTGTCCATAGTAACAGAGTATACATTTGAGTGTCCGTGGTAACACATTGTGTCTTTGAGTGTCCATAGTAACACATTATGTCTTCGAGTGTCCATAGTAACACATTGTGTCTTTGAGTGTCCATAGTAACAAATTATGTCTTTGAGTGTCCATAGTAACACATTATGTCTTCGAGTGTCCATAGTAACACATTATGTCTTTGAGTGTCCATAGTAATGCATTATGATTTAAATAAATATACTAAGACCATGAAGCCATAACTCCAGCGAACGTGTTTCGTACCCTGAAGGAAGTTTCTGTTGTGATTTTTCAGTTTATAAGATATACAAGAAAAACACCATGATTAATGAAGAAAAAATGTCCGTTAGTCTGCAAAATATATCATATGCTGTATAGGAGCATTATATAGACACCAGTTATAACATTGCATATGAATTGTGGTGTGGAGAGGGGGTCTGTGGCGGAGTTTGGTGTGAAGTGTGGGGGTGGGGTGGGGGGGGGGGGATAAATTTGACATTAGTATACTTATACCTAATCTGACGGAGGGTAGAGGAAATACATGTTACAGTGGAAACAATACACAACAAGGTGATGGCGGGCCAAGTCTTACAAAATTCAATATTGATAACATTGTCCTCCTCCTATACTTATTTAAACGTGTTACAATCACAATTCTTATGCAATCCGTTTAGTTTAATATGTGATCTCCAAATGTTTGATGTTTGATGTTTCAATGTATGTTAATGTGTCGTGTCTTAATGTGTGTGTTTTCAATAGGTGCCTGGTTATTGTTACCTTTGTAAAAAAAAGTCATCAAATACGAACAATTTTGATTTTCTGTGCATTGTACTGAATGTATTGCAGGAACGAATGCTCAGCATAGTGACAACGATGACATAGCGTATAAACACACAGCAAATGTCAAACTGACACATACAAACAACGTTAGACACAAAGGATGAAATATAACAATGTAGGCCTGCAATATGAATTGAAAACATCAACGCAAATTTCAACTTACTGCATATAAATCAATAAATTGATTATGAATTTGAATAAAACAAAGATACATTTTACATGTATATTTTTTTTGTAGAGAAAGAAAGTTTTGCTTGTCTCCATACATAAACTTATCGTGGTGTTTTCGTCGTGAGCCTCTGTAGTCAGAGACCGGAGTTCGAACCGCGTTGGAGGCAAGCATAGTTGATTTTTTTTTTACATTAAAACTATAAACATGTGTATAATTATAAGACACATGTTAAAAAGTCGGATACAAATAAGCTATATAATTATTCGATATGAACTGTGATTGTGTTACAATAATAATAATAAAAGGTGGCCAACAAATGCACATAACAGCATACTTTCCTTTTGTTAACGGGCCATGCGTTTATAGCATAGAGTCGAAACTGTACAATAAAATAACGATTGGATAACGCAATTTTCACTGCGGGAAAACGACAACTGCTCCCAAACTCTAACGCGAGGAGGCGCAAATGTGTATCTTAACAGCAGTTCAAAATTGTGCATTCGTTAATAGCATAGGTGTACGTAATGGATTGGGGTTACGTGATGTCACACCGGAAATAGTATTCATTTACATTTTCGAAAGAGCTGATAGACGATTGGTTAAAATTCGGTAGAAGACGGTGTTTTCCCCCAATATGGCACGCAGTACGACTATGATGAGTGTCCTTGAGAATTACACTGTGAATGTCGATTACTAAGCTCATTAGATTAAAACCGGAAGCGGGTGTACCTCCATGCCTTACGTACAGCCCGCTTGGTCATAAACCTAGTGCCATTTTGAATGTCTACATGTAGTGATATCCG
>JAQQZZ010044448.1:0-10284 GCA_030265115.1 Mopalia vespertina | reverse complement strand
CACGATTGCTGTGACGTCAAAGGACCGCCTTGTAAGTGTAAAATTACCTCCCTTGCCAATTTCCCGAGACTCCCATTATCTAAATTTGGAAACAATTGTTCAAGCGTTTTATTATAGAAATGTTGCATTTTTATTTTGAAATATTGTTTCAATCCATATTATCAGTTTTTATTGTTGATGTTGCAGTTACACATGTTAGGGGAGGGAGGAAGCAGAGGTGCCTGCCTTGAAATGACACTATCTAAACTGTTACACAGCTTTGGTATGTTCTTTAAGGCCTGATACGCCACTGCTTTTATATCATACGTTCTTGGACTAACTTACATGTTTCACTCTTTAAAATATTTATTATATACCTACAAAATAAAAATAATGATTTCATGAACATGCAAATATCAAGTTTACTCATCTCCTTTTTTTTTGTTGGCTATTTCGGAAGCTGCAGGCAGCATGAAATTTTTATGAGGTTTCCCCTCGGTTTTCCACTGTAATAAGCCAAGGAACAGTGTGACTAAATAGTTTGTGAACATACCTTCCAAGGACTGGAGTCCAGTGGCTTGGAAGCTCTGATGTTCTATATGGCTGGAGATGCATTTTGGTACATGTATGAAATGATATTATTGACCAATCAACTCCTGTTCTATGTTTTTTTTACTTTCTCCTGAAGATTCTTCAGGTCAATGATTTGTTTTAATACAGACATTTTAATTTTTAAAAAACATGTCCGTAATACACCTGATGAAAATCAATATAAAGCTTTTGAGTGTTCATATCCCAGTGCCTCCCAATTTTCTCTCTTCACTTACATGAACTTGTCAATAAAAAGATGGAAATCTGCCCAAAGAAGGAAACTTAGTATGCCTCGGAATTAAACCCATTAGTTTCCAATCATTCTTTTGGGGACAGTGTTAATCTCCACAGCCATCATGTAATATAAATATTTGTCTCGTTTTCAGATAGGACACAGATTATTGGAATGAGTGCCACTTTACAAAATATTGGTGATTTACAAACTTTTCTCTCAGCAGAAGCCTACACAAACAATTTCAGGCCGGTAAATATTGCAATATTACATGCTATTTCATGAATGCTTTTCTTTACAATTCTTTTTTGTAAATAAATAAATAAATAAAT
This sequence comes from Mopalia vespertina, assembly GCA_030265115.1. Lineage (NCBI taxonomy): Eukaryota > Metazoa > Mollusca > Polyplacophora > Chitonida > Mopaliidae > Mopalia > Mopalia vespertina. Next base: position 9,150 of record JAQQZZ010044448.1, on the reverse strand, counting down.
ACATTGTGTAAAACATATTTTCTGAACTTGCTAAGGTATTTTGTTGACTCTCCCGAGGGCCAACACAAAAGCTGAATATCAGCTATATCAGTTTCATCAGACACATTTGACGAAGATGGACCTTTATTTTCAATGTCATACTGCGAATCATCTGATTCATCACGATCTGTGTCCCAGTCACTTTGAAATTCACGAAAGGTAACGCTATTTTCACCTTGGCCCGTCGCATTTGACGTACCTGTATCCCCACGCCCGTTTATTACATTAGCACATGTTGTTGTTGTACCGCACTCATCGTCTGAATCATCGGAACTAAATTCAGTTTTTAAATTGCCGTCATAGTCAGCTTGTGTCTGTTGCAATGTAGTCGTTACCTTTTTAAACCATTTGTTATATGCCAATGGTCTTTGTATGATTATTCTTCGGCTATGCAATGTGTTTTTGACATATGTTTGAAATTTGTGCCCATTGACTTTCTTTCCTAGTACCATATTATTCTGGTATACCTAGTAAAGGTTAAATTGTTAACAGGTTTTGATTTATTCCCATGCTTTGGAATAGGTGGAGTTAACCGAGTATGTTAAACTAGAAGATAATATATACCGTGTCAATGCTAAATCCCTCTGTCCTGATGACCAGCTACAGCATGAAAGAGTCATTATGTACCAGGTAGGTTATGCTTAACTGCATGCTGGTTTATTAAAAATAACAAGCGCCACAGATTGTTTATTCAACCAACACAGTAAAAATATTTCTTGGTTTTGGTATGCAGTAAAATAATTATGACACCAGCTAACATTTTTTTTATTTTTGGTATTGCAGTTTAGTTTGTGATAAGCAAATTTGTGCAAGTCCTGGCAGTACCGCCAGTTAACTTAGAAATAAATGTATCCGACAGCTCAGGTAGAAAAAGTTTCATTTCACTTGACAGTCCAACTGATTGTTCTCCCTGAGGTCTGTGTTTCGGGCTTATAAAGAATGCAAGCCTTGTAAATAGCGGCTGCATTCAGCATTGCCATCATAAATGCTGCTGTAATCTTGTGTTAGGGTGGTTATTTTTAAGGAGAGCTAGGCCCACAAACTATTCTGCCCCAAGATAGCCGTCAAGCAGTAGTCAGTTATTAATTATCATTTGTCTGAAAAAAATGCATTTTTAACACACTCTGATCTTAATCTGACGTTTTAAACATTTTCCTGTGTACTCATTTAAATCAATATGATTTATTTTCAAAGTCTAAACATCCACATGACCATTTATGATGAATATTTTATTAACTCGCTGTTGGTAAATGGTTGTCCTGATGAGGTTTCATCCCATATTTCTACATAATAAGGCACTGAACAGTGTGAAGTCGACAATCCTTCGTCATATAAGTGAAAAACTCTTGAGTAAGACATTAAACCCCTATCATACAGACAAACAAACCAGTATGAAATTGTCCGCATATGACGTAGGTACTCAAAATTTCAAAAAAATTTACTATGACTTGTTGCTTTGGTAATGTTTGCTGCCGGTTGATAAAATAACAGTAAGGAATTATTTTATATCTGTTTAGCAGTTCATTGCAACAACAAAAACATAACCTCTGGCCCAGGTCATCTTGCAAGTTTTTCTGCTCAATGACTGGACTGTCTTTCACGCATGTTGTGCGCAAATTGTGTACAGGTTATGTGCATATTGCTTGCATTTATTATACCGTAGTAAATTTCATACAGATAGAGGTCTACTTGGTTATTTTTTCTCTCACCTACAAGACTGTCTGATATCTAGAGTGTCCAAATAGTGAGAGAGGACACGGTATTTAACACTAATGTTACAACTGTACTGTGTTGAGAAATTTTTGAGTAACCATGTCACAAAACCACATATTGTTTTTCTTTTATCTATCTAGTACACAAGTGATATGAAAAAACTGGATCCTGATCATCTGTTTGGATTAGTCACAGAAGTTATTCCACACCACTCCTGTCTCCTCTTCTGTCCAACCAAGAAAAACTGTGAAAATGTCGCCACAAATCTCTGTAAAATGATGTCCAGATTCAAACGGTTTGTTTACATATTTACTTACATAGAAAATATCAATGAGAATGTTCTCAAAGCTAAAGAATATTCAATACATGTATTCTTGTCACAGACAGAAGGCTTTTGTTTTTTGATCGGCTTACCCAGTCTATTTCTGTTCATGGCAGATGTAATTTTGATAAATAATGTAATGCTCATCCAACACTGTAAATGTACCATATATCATCCCTTTATTATACCATATTTACATGTACATATATTCACCATCCCAGTATGTTCACTAATAATTTTGGGTTGTATAATAATATGTACCCTGCTCCACCAAAATACGGATTAATTTGCACAAAATGAAAATTGAGTTAGTGGACGGCCTTTGTACCGGATACAGTTTTTTTTAGAAAACTGGCTTCTTGATTCGATAATTGTTTTAGAAAGACAAACATTCAAAATCCATATCTACCTAACCTTAAATTACACCAAACTGTCCACAGTTGCTTCAAAACAATGATTTGCGACTTATTTTGCTGATAGCGGGTGACATATGTGCTCATGAATACTTTTACATGCATGAACAATGAACATTTTGCCATATTTCTTGACAGCACATGTGACATTCTGAAAATATATTAAGAATAAACCGAAAAAGTCTTTGAACAAATCAAAATTTATAAATTGTTTTTGTCATTTCTCATTACTCAGATATTTTTTATATTCATCATTTTTTCCGAGCAATATAACTCTGTAATTTGAAGCTTATTTTTGTCTTTAATTCTTCAGATCTTTGTCTGAACCTAAAAGATTAGAAAGGCGTGCTTTAACCCGATCAATACAGAGTGAGGGCAGTGGGAAGATGTGTCCCGTGTTAGGTTACACAATTCAGTATGGAGTGGCCTACCATCACAGTGGACTGACTATGGATGAACGTAGACTGATAGAGGAGGCTTACTCAGATGGGGTTCTTTGTCTTCTAACTTGTACCTCTACACTAGCAGCTGGAGTGAACTTACCTGCTAAAAGGTCATTTTTTTATCTGTTGGACAGTAAATTGTTCTGTCCAAAAACAAACTATGTATCTCGATGGGCAGATCATTGGTCCTGCATGTCAAAAGTGCCTAATTTTATTTTCAGTGGGGAAATACACAAATGTTTATTTCACTATATTTATAAAATATGTTATATTAATGTGCCCAGAAACTTAGTACATTCAGGTAGGGGTGAAATGATACAGTCCTGCCAAGATTAGATATCATATGTATCTCGATATGAGCCTCACGATATGATACATATCGCTATACTGCATACTGTAATATCTTCACATTGGCTATTTGGTTTTAAAATGTTTTCTAAATGAGTTTTCTTATGACTTTGATCTTCAAAAGAATTTCTAGTGTGGAAGTCTTCTTTAAAATTTGATATCCTTAATGGTTAATATAAACTTCTAACGTAGAGATTTTTTACTTTCACTATTTTTCTTTTTGTAGAGTTCTTTTACGTCAACCTTACATAGGTCGACAATTTTTGAGTCGAAGTCAATACAAGCAGATGATTGGCCGTGCAGGCAGAGCAGGTATTGACTCTACTGGAGAGAGTATTCTCGTAACACCTAAAGTCGACCGATTAAAGTTAAGTTTAACTATTACAACAGAAAATATTGTGATAAAAAGTGCAAATGCAGGCATGGAAGTTGCAACAAAAAAAAATTGTTATCGTCTTTTGGTTCTTTGAGTTTTGACCATGGAAAACTTGTTTTTATGGTTGTGCAAGTATCAATTACTGCTGGATTAAACTGTTCTTATATAATTGATATACCAATCTGTTTGCTAAACAGTCTTATGGGCTAGCTCATTTGATACTAAGGTGTATTCCTTACCTAATTCCAAGGCTGCATTAATGCTGGCACTCGGCGCCTCTCTCAAAACGCGGTTTACAATCGTTGCAACAGTGAAATAATTAAACTCATTTACTACCACAATGCCACCATTTATTTTCTTTTATATAATAAAAAGGCTACCATGTCTCGATTATATGAAAATGTATTGTATTCCTGGGTAGCACAATTATCATGCAAAAGTGAAATAAAAGTAAAGAGCGTTTTTTTTTTAATTAATCAGTTATTTTGAAAAAGTGTTTTTCCTAGATTTAAGTAAGTTTCTCACAATTCTGAGATATGACAAGATATGCATGTTAAGTTGAATTTTTTCAGTTTGTGATGGTTTATAAACCACGGTATAGAAACTCAACATGTATCTTGTTCTTTCTTGGAGCTGTGACTTTGGTCTACTCATCTTCTCTTATATATGAGCTGTGTATTCGACTGTCCGTCTTTTCTTTAACGTCTCTTGTGATCAACTGACCAGTTAGTAATTTATCAGGGACAAAAATCTGAAGAAGAAAAAAAACGTTTTGGAACAAGAAAATTAAGCTCTTTTTCAAGGATGTCTATCAATTGTTTGAACTGCCTACAGCGTATATATGTGCTGCCTGAGACCACCATCTCGCATCCAACAGCGTAAAGCATCAAGACAAGACTACACAAACCAAATAATAAACAAAAGAACTTAAAGACGTCTTGTCAGGAACCAATCAAAGTGTAAAGATTTAGACTAGAAATGGCTAATAGGCGATTTTCATTGCATATTTAAAAAATAGACCGTATTCTGGCCATCCTTGATAATGGCTCTTGTGTCAGCAGCTTTAACAAAATGATTTGTATATAAATAACCCTGATGAGTGAGGGTAGCCATTATTGGGAATTGTAACATTTCACTTCTCACCTTGTTGGCAGAGGTTTTCAACACTTAGGCTAGTCATTTCAGTACTTGCCGAACTTATATGTTTTTTATCCATGTAAAATAAAGTACAATTGTGCAAATACCACATGGACAACTGTAAAGATATTTTTGGGTATAAGCAGCTATGAAATAGTTGGCAAAGGCAATTGACATGGTGATATAAAGGCTATGAAATTGTATTTTAGATATTGACCTTATTTGTTGATGTAATATTGTTTATAGGTAAAGGAGTTACTATCTCAGCCTGTGGAGAACTGCCTCAGTAGTTTGATGTACAATAATGGTAAAGGATTAAGGGGTCTTATACTCTCTACTGTTGGCCTCAAAGTAAGTTCACTTTGATATATATATAAATATGTGTAACTCTAAAGGTAGAACTCCTTTTCATAAAGCCCTCGGTCTAAGGGCAGTTTGTTTGAACAGTAGCACTACTGTCTTTACTTAGCACTGAAGGAAAATTAACTTTCCAACATTATGGAAACGCTTCACATCTTGGTTGTGCTAGTGTCAATAATTGTTGGAATACATCGCCGTCATATAAATGAAATACCATTAAGCACGGCATAAAACACCAATCAATCAATCAATCCGTTTCATAAAATATTTTGCTACCATCAACATTGAACGTTTATAATCATATGTAACATCTACAATGTCCTATTACAATTAATGCTAAAACATTTTAAATAAATTGCATTCATACATATAAAAAAAGAGTCGTAAAATTGAAATAATAATACAGTAAAGCTTTATTTATTAAGGTTGTACAAAAACATGCGAGGGTATCTTAAAATAGGTGCCGTCAACTGCCAGTGCACTATCTAGAAAAATAAGCTGTAAGCCCTGGGGTTCTAGATTGCTTGAAATGCATTCTCATGGATTTCAGAGAAATAAAATCCACAAATAAATGGGCAATTTTTATTAAAATTTTTTTAAACTTTGTTAAATTTCCATCATTTTCGAAGGACAACTGTCCCGCATACGAGTTACGACTAAAAATATTTGAAATATTTAATACTTGTGATAGAAGATTTTTTGCATATACTTGTAGATATCCTTTGATTGGTGGAAATACTGGTTCTAAACTAATAAAAATACTTCAATAGTTAAATTCTTTAAACTCGCTCAAATTTGTTTAAAAAGCAGAAAAACTTATTTTGTTTGTTTTTCCTCAGTAACTCTGCTGCTGTCAATCACTAAAAACACTTAAAGCCTTGTGTACCTAAATCAACTCTCTGTACATGGGTTGTATGAATATCAGCCATGCAGTACCGTTATAACACCTCTTCTGTAGAGAACGCTACGACAGAGCTTGCGGGAAGAGTTTGCAGTTTTAATATTCTAACAATATTTTCTTGTTACTTACTATTCTATCTTGTTACTTTTCTTTCTTGTTACTATTCTATCTCCAGACTGATGACTGAGCGGTGTAGTTAATTAATTCAGGTTTATTGATTGTTGTTTTATTTATCTACAGGTGACTCCAACTACGTTCTCAGTGTTTCAGTTCATGAGGAGAACTCTGTTAAGTGTCCAGAGTAAAACCCTTCAGTGTGACGTCACCTTGGCCACCAAGGAGGCACTTCAGAACTTAATAGATCTTGGTCTAGTTCAGCAGAAAAAAGACATACTTTCAGAAGACATGGACAGTCCTGATGATAAAACTGACGACCATATTAAATTAGAGGTCACAGCCTTGGGCAAAGCTACATTTAAAGGTAAAGTTAGTTAATTTTTATGAGGCCCGCTGCTGTGGTTTAGTGGTTAGTGTGTACACTTACTAATCCTACTTCAATCTATCATTCATGGGATCGAGTAGGTCTGTCGACTCAGGTATATGAGTGAGTTACATGATTTGGCTCTGGCAATAGTGGAGGTGGTTTGTACGAGGTTTCCTCCAAGTTTTCCACCGCAATTAGGCAGGGAACAGTGTGCAGTGGACAATCTGTCGTTATATAAGTGAAATACCCTTGAGTACGACGTTACACCCCAAACAAAAAAATTTTATGACACCCCTGGTGACGGGCCTGTCCTGAAAATGACATAACACAGGTAACCTGTAGGAATTAGTACAGTGGCAGGTGTTCTCTTAATCATGATTTAGTCCTCTTGTTTGTTTGTTGAAGTTTATTGAGAATTTCATCAATGTTTGGAATAGAATGCCGATCAATGATGATGACAATCTCCGCTAGCATCACAGTTTAATTTGACCTTCACCTAAATCACAGTTTAATGTGACCTTCACTTAAATCACAGTTTCATGTGACCTTCACTTAAATTAAAGTTTAATTTGACCTTTACTTAAATCACAGTTTAATATGACCTTCACTTAAATCACAGTTTAATGTGATATTAGCTAAAATCACAGTTTAATGTGACCTCTACTCAAACTACAGTTTGATGTGAGCTTTAATCAGTTTTAATTTAGTGCTATGACTAAATTTCTTTCTTTTAACAGGCTCTATAGATCTGGAATACACTCAGAGGTTATACAATGATTTGAAAAAGGCTAAGGATTCTCTAGTGCTGTCAAACCATCTTCATCTGCTCTATTTGGTGACACCTTATGAGGCTGTGGTGGACCTAAAACCCTGCTGGATGACCTACTTCACACAAGTTAGTAAGACAGGGCTGTTTGCTCACATAAAACTGTAAGGCCTCAATTGTGTCTGAATGGAGTAGTAACGAGTGCAAAAGTTGTTCAGCTAAACAATAATCTCTTGACACAATAATCTAATGGCCAGTGGCCATTATTCAGTGGTTAGCATTCCAGCCTACTGATGCTCCCAGGGGCTTAGCCAGAAATCATAAGTATGGTGTCCAAAATGGTCATTTTGCTTCACATTTCGAATAACTGAGTGTCCAATTTTGACAGTTTTCCTATCTCCTGCATGGTAAAGTTTCTTAAAACAGGGTGTCCAAATGAGGCAATTGTTCACTTCAGGGTGTCCATTTGGATGGGTGGAGGGGTGTCTGCCTAAGCCCTTGCTCACCACTGAACCACCGCCACAGGCCTTTAAAGGGAAAGAAATATGTTTTTTTCTTTCAGCTTACAAATTCTTTTAACAGCATACATGTCTATGAAGAATTTGATCATCCATCCACAAAAGCTCATTTTTACAACAAGTTAGTTTTGAACCTTTTAAACATTAATGGAGGGGAGAATTAATGTCACTTGTATTGTTTATGTTAAACTTCATTAGCCAAAAATATTGATTTGTTTGTTTGTTTGATTAGGGTTTAACGTCGTACTCAAGAGTATTTCACTTATATGACCACGGATTGTCCATTTCACACTGCTCCTTGTCGTATTACAGTCGTAAACCGAGAGGAAACCTAGTAAAAAACCACCCCGCAATTGCTGGAGCTACATCTTGTGACTCACCCATATACCTAAGGGTCGACAGACGGACTCGATCCTGTGAACGGTACATCAAAGTACACTCAGAAAGCACACTCGCTAACCACTGAGCCACGGCCGCGGGCCACCCAAACATATTGATGGCCGTTATTTATTCAATGGAAATGTAGACAGAGTCTGAATACTTGTGTCATCAGATCGATGGGCACCGTCACCAGGAAACTATACACTGAGGTCGTTTATGCACTTAACTTAAAGCTATAACTACCACACATTTGTCAAGAAAAGATGATTCTTTCTTTCAAATATATTATTATTGTCTTATTTTGGAGGATTTATATGTAGAGCATACCGTGATGGTAAAAAAATGGGCAAGGGAGATAATTAAGTCTCTTTAGTCTCACCCAGATTCAACACATTGAGTTCATCAGTTCATGCCAATGTATTTAAATGTACTAAATTTGAACGTATTTAAAGTTTGATTTTAAGTACATCAGGGTGTGTTCTTGTTGTATTTTCCCCTCTTTTAACAGCTGGAGGAGACATTTATTTAGTATAAGTGACTAGTCTATGTATATATTAAAGCAGAAATTACCCTTTCAAACACATTATATTCTTACGCTCAACCATATCATCAAAGTCTAGTTCATTATACAAAGATGAAATGCTAATGTGCATATGAACTGAAAAGAAATTCACATATAAACTAAGCTGCCTGTTTTTGGGCCTGTGCTTCATGGGTTAGCATGTTGGCTTTATCACACCACCACCAGGATTTCTGGAGACACATCATGGGACTCCATTGTAAACCTAGTGTTGACAGAGGCACTCGAAACCTGTGTGTATACACTTAATGATTGTTTGTTTGTTTGATTGGGGTTTTACGTCGTACTCAATGGTATTTCACTTATATGACGACATGCCAGCACAATGGGTGAAGGAAACCACCCTCGACACCACTGGCAACAAACAAA
>JAQQZZ010044437.1:0-10284 GCA_030265115.1 Mopalia vespertina | reverse complement strand
TGTCAGATGGTTTTTCTGCTCACCATTTAATATGTAAATTTGAAAAAATCGCCTAAGAGCCCCTCACTCCCTCTCAACAGTTGTTCGCAAACAGTAACAGGTATGCAAGGGCATATTGAATTTATTTTCGTCTAATTCTTCAATAGATTACGCTAAGTCGTATCCATGCATGGTGATTCGTTGTTGTTGTTGCTGTTGTATTGACACTTCGCCAGATGATTGGTTGCCTGTTATAAAGCATTCTCCAAATCGATCACCTGAGACTAAAACCAGGGGATCCATTTTTTGATCACCCCGATGAATGTTATTTCGAGGCCTGCCTTCCAACATTATGGAAATGCTTCACATCTTGGTTGTGCTACTGTCAATTATTGATGGAAACCATGGAATACACCGCCGTCATATACGTGAAATACCCTTAAGCATGGCGTAAAACACCAAACAATCAATCAATTAATCAATCAATCGATGTACCGTATGTAAGACGTTAAAGCCAAATAAAACAAAACAAACAAACCAACATAGCAATCATTTCACATCTATGATGGTGTTAATGTATATTTTTATTGCCGGTGTACACCATCATTATATAAGTGAAATACGATTAAGATGGAGTATACTCCCTCAAGGTCATACATGTGTATTCTTAATAAAACGAACAACAGAACTGTGAACACCCTGTAACATACGGACAGTGTAGTTAAAATATTCATTCACACTAGTCTTTAACTGTTGCCGGTCGGCTGACTTTACAACCGGATGTTTGACATCAGTTCAAGCTAATCTCTCGTAATCTCGGAGTTCAGGTTGTCTGGGACAGTTACCGATATATAGGCTTACTTATGTCTTTTGTCGTGGACCCGTGACTTAACATTGCAATAGCAATATCTTCTGTAAAAAAACATCCGATCCTGTTTAGGATTGGCTTGTTTTGAATATGTTATCGTCATACAAGCTGGAAACTGAAAAGTAAATAAAGCGAAGCAGCGATATCTTATGTCAATATTTAGGAGACGTTGCGAGAGCTTAACAGTCCTGTGAGATTTTAGTTTTGCATCTAATATATTTCGTTAATAGTATGCATTTGTCTTTACATTCCACTTGTATTAAAATTGGAAAGAGTTTGTATAAAAATAAAACCTTTTTTTAAAGCAACGAAATCTGTTTTTGTTGATATGAACATTGTTGTATTGTAATTTGAATATGTACGTTGTCGAATGGCGACTACCGTTGTCATGGTGATCCACGAGCTAAGAGGTAGCATTAAACTGATTGGCTGTAATGTAATCCTCTGTACAGAACCAGACTCTACTTTATTGAATTTCCTGTTGCCCTGGTGCTCTCCTATCTAAGGGGCAACACGTAACCGATCTGTCTGTTATGTCTTTTTTATTACGTCCTGTGATTGACATGTATTTGTCCGATCTTTGTTTTTTGCCAGTGGTGTCAAGAATGGTTTCCTTCGCCCATTGGGCTGGCAAGCCGTCATTTGAGTGAAATATCCTTAAGTGCGGCGGTAAATCCCAATCAAACAAACACATCTTATGGCAGTTTATTTCGCCTCCTCGGTCCGTATTCATAAAGCTACTTAAGTATTTCTTAAAGTGAAGCAATATTTAGCCAAATTTAAGCCTTCCATTTTCCCCTTGAAAAAAATAAAATATGGAAAAATTAAGTTCACTTTTTATAAATTTCGCTGATAATCTTTCATTTGAGATCATAAAAAGTTCAGCAAAATGGTGTTCATGTTCCTAAAATGCTGATTGAAAGTTCGCTAAGTTTTTCTTAACTTTAAGAAATATATATATAGTTAAGAAGTTTTATGAATACGGGCCCAGGGCATTTATCGTTTATTATTAAAATCAATTTTGTGCATGGTCCGCATCTGGACACTGCATTTTTTTTACGGATGGACAATCGACTAGCCTCGCGTGATTTCGCTACAGTACATTACCGCGATATCGGCCATGATCAGTGTATAAATGCATACACATAGTGCATTCTGTTCGCCGGAAGCCTATATACCGCCGTAGGCACATTGTCCACGCTAATTAACAAACTGTCTGGATTTTACAGGGCGCAATTAAATTTAGAAGCACGTTATGTCCTGAAAGCTTTACAGATGAAATCTGGACTCGCTACCCAACAGGGACAAAATTAAATCCGCTGCTATATGACAGAATCCACAGAGTGCGACAGAACGAAGTCCGAAGTGATCTGTGCAGTTACATACGCGGAGTGACGAAATGTAACTATCTGCATGGCCACCAAAAATTTATTACCATACCCCATTTACATTTTAAAGAACTGTATATTCGATATTCAGAAAAGACTGAATTTTAACAAGTGGTCTTATGTCCACCCTGTTCGAGAATTGGTCGAGCCGATATTACGACGAAAGGCACACGAAACTAAATTGTCCTAGACAATGTATAAGTGATATAACCTCTAAAGTGGACCGATAAAAAGTCTCCAGTTGTTTCAGTTTGAGACTACATACGATGTAGAGCAGGATTCCATGGGTTTGTTTGATTAGGGTTTAACCTCGTACTCAAGGGTATTTCACTTATATTACGACGGATTTTCCATTTCACACTGCTCCTTACTTAATTACGATAGAAAACCGAGAGGAAACCTCGTAAAAACCACCCCCGCGATTGCCGGAGCTACATCGTGTGACTCACTCATATACCTGATGGTCAACAGACGGACTCGATCCCGCAAACGGTAAATTGGAGTAGGATTAGTATATAAGCGCATGCACTCGCTAACCATTAATCCATCGCGGCTGACGGGGTTCAATGGGAGCCGATTAAATTCCTTTACGGTAGCTCAATTGGATCCAATATAAAAACATTGGTATGGATAACAACTTCTTAGTTTATTGTTATCCATACCAATGTTTTCCATCTTATATGTACTTCCGACTTCTATATGCCTCTATAAGAATTGGATCCAAGTCCAGCGAACAGTATAGCGGTTACTGCTGTAGCTATTTACATCCGACAATTATTATTTCCTGATATATTTAAAGCTAAGTTCAATACTTGCGGCATTAATTGTTGTGATTCTTCTTGTATCTTTCGAAAATAGATTGATATACCCATCCTTACATGACCTATTGCATACTGTTTATGAGGTTTGCACTATCATTTATTGTAGTAGAATGATGTTTATAAATATAAGGCTTTTGTAGACATCAATCTAAGCAAATTCCTAATGTTACGTTTATTACGTAGAAATGCAAACTCCACGTACGTGGAAAATTTTTTGTTTTCCCAAAGAACAATTTATTTTTAAAGGTCATAAACAAAGCGTTTTAGAACAATTAGGAGGTGTTGTTATCCCTTTTTCATAAAGGAAATGGATAGTTTCACCACAAATTTAATAAAGCTCCCATTTGAAATTCCCATCAACTGTGATCGGATATTACATTGGTAATATTTGAACTCATTTTTGATTGCTATTCGGCTGTAACCAATAGTGTGTCTCAGTGCTAAACAAGCAAACACACAATGAAGTATATACGCATAAACAAAAGTATTTTATTTCATATTCGTTTCATTTAAATGGCAAAACAAAGGGAAACAGAATAACACACAAACAACAATAATATAGAGCACGTATTTTGTTCCGAAATAATTGCGCTGTTGTTTTGCGGCCTTAAGCTCACAATCCCCCGCATGCTACCATATACATCTGTGCAATCCAAGGTTAAGACATGGGTGTATTAACCTTGGCACATTACAAACCTCTATCGTGTTATTGGAGTCGACTAAGGGCACATAATTAATCTTGTCCCATCTGGGGTTTTCCCCTAAATCCACCGGCCAATGGAATAAGCCGATTCAATGACAGTACTCGAAATCAACGTATAAACATGACCAAGAGCGGGTGTTCTGTTCACAGTTTAAATAATATCCAAATTCAGTTGTTGTTCTATTTCTTGGAGTCTCATTTTGTAACGATCAAGTACCATTTAGCTTTTCAACGCAGACGGGCTGTACGCAAGGTATGGTGGTAAGACGGCGATGGTTTTAATCAAATGTTGGAGTCTGAAGATGTTTGAAAAGAACTATCAGAACAAATACACGTATCCGTTGTGGGATAGAGCGTCGCTGGTATGCTGCCAATAGAAATCCAGCATATAAGGCTAAGCCATCAGAATACAACCAAGAAGCGATATGTCGCATAGTCTCTCTATAAGAGTCTATATTTATAGAGATACTATGTGTTCGGATGACGGCTACCATAGTGACTTTCACCATTTTCTCTGTCGATACACCGTGGAGAAATTTAGACATGATTTTAATGGGATTATTGATTGGCTCGGTGCATGGGCACGGTCTGTTGGACATCTAGGAAAAAGACGACGAAAGAATATCCATGGCTACAAAGGCGTAGGAAAAGTGTTGAATTAACTGTCTTTCAAAATCAGAAATATAACTCAAACCATTCATACATAGATTATCCAGTCTCATTCTGAATTTTAAAAATTAAACAAAATTTACATATAAACACACATAGAGCGGATAAATAGATACTTAGAACATGGGAATAAAAGCGTTATCGAAATAAACTCGCTTTTTTCGAGAATAAACATAATGCTGTACAAAAATATACTGAATATTCAATAATTCGAAAATATAAAGATAGACGAATAGTTGATAAAATCTCTTGCTTGTTGCAGTAAATTAGCTTACTATATTATATAGGTTGGTATGGACTATCTGAACATTTGCCATTTAAGTTCGGCATTTAGACGTCACATCACGTTGAAGGTGTATCTCTATATATTAGCTATTAATCTGGTGTGAGCGACGAAGTTTTATGACCAACTGGTCTGAATATCTGCACCTACCGGGCAATGGCGATGTCTCTACAAGCTCGCAACCTGAGGGGATCAGAGTTCCGCATCGTGACCAGGGCCGTATTAAGCCCCAACGAAGCCCTAATCACCTAAACTATTTTGGTGCCCCCTAGTAGTATATGTAATTCAAAATATAATCAATAATAAACCATAAAAACAAACTTTGTTTTTCAAAATAAAACAAAACAGAGAGAAAATGAAAAATAACTTGATTCTTGTATCTTTGTTGTGGCCCCCTTCCCTTGATGCCCCATAAGCACGTGTTTATTTTGATAAATGTGGTCGTGAATCACCTTGTCCCGAGAAGTTAGATTTGCAATTTGTGTTGCATTGCTATCGACCATGGCCCCCGCTTGCTTTAGGTACATTCTCGCGGTGCGATTTGTAGTTAACGACCTACGGGGATTTCCATCATTTGTGGCATTTTTATTGGTGGTGAAAACAGTACAAAATAGACGGCCAATCACAGCGCCACAAATAATTGGGATCCCCTAAAGTCGTTATTACAAATCGCAACGTGAGGTGCATATTGAAGGCACAATCATGGGATTACATCTATTTTCAAAATTTCGATTGGTCGAGTGAAAAAGTGCGAACCAGTAGACAAATCAAAACTCTGGAAATAAAGTGAATCCCCTGAAGTCGTTACTTCAAAAAGGACCGTCAGAATGTACCTTATCGTTGCGTTCGCAAGATGCGATCAGCGGTAAGAACAAATAACTATGATGTTCATATCAAACTGACGTATATCGTCCTTGACTCAATGACTGTGGAACCCATTTGTTCAATCCATTATATATCTTTTATTTTCATATGATTTTATTTGGGCCGCGGATAAAAACAGTGAGCAAAAGGCCCCGGCAATCCGGCCGACATCTCGTGCACACATGTAAGTAAATGTTTACGTGGAGTAGCTCAGAAGTACGTTTTCAAATGTATTTAATACAACCCACGTATGAGTCTTGAACAATACATCAAAGCTCACATGGCTCGATAGCCTCGGTTTCCCGGATTAAGAAATTAAATAAATGTTCTGTATATGTTTTACATGGAGAAGAATAAAGAAAGGGGCAATAATAGACATTTATAGACATAACGCGAGGCTGTGCAAACGTGTCCGCACCAACCGAACTCTTGGGTTTGATGCTTAATCAAAAGTAGTTAATGGACGTCTGCGTTTACATATATCTTAGCAATGAGCGTCCTTGAGTATTTGATGTATTTTCGACACTAACACTGTACACAGTTTCTATGTCATACAATGTGCATTTTAATATTGATGCGAAATTTTTTTTCCCTACAAATTATAAGCACAAAACTAATCAACATTTCAATCGCAGTTGTGTTGGTCAGCTGGGTGATCGATTCATACACCACGCACCTGCGACTGATTTGGTCACCATATTGGATTCCTGAAATTAGCGCTTATCAATTGTCGTCTAACGGTCCGTACCACACGCGGAACCGTCACAAATACCATATTAGGTGAGTATGTGATACACTTGCTCGGATTACAAAAGACACATATATACCGGCTAGATAATCACTATATTCATCGTATATATAGAGAAAGGGTATACAGTGTTGGCACAGATAAGTCAAACTCTGAACTACAAATATGAATATTTGAACACTAGAGAGAAAAGATGAGTCCATCAGTCATCATATCCATGAAGGTATATCTATATTGAAAGTCATTATAGTCCAAAGAACTTCAAACAAAATAATATATCAATACAAAACAAATCTTTTATATATATTCGATGTGAGTAAACTTACAGCTCCAATAAAATATACACATGGATACATGGTGATTCAATATTTCGTGTTTTTTAAAAAACCATTGTCAAGAATTCTTGACATGGTTTTAACATAAACCGAATTCTTTATAATGGTTTTAAAATAAACCTAAATATTGAATCACCATGTATCCATGTTTATCTTTTATTGGAGTTGTAAGTTTAGTTTAGTACTTTGTGAAACTCATCAGTGGGAATAATGAAATGATATTCGATGTATTGTCTAAATAATCTCGATCACGTGAAGCCTGAAATTTAGGAAGTCGTTTAAAGAGTCAGTGACGAATTCAATTTTGTCTTTAACAGTTGTAATTAGTATATTGATACCAATGATTTTAAGAATTTCTTTTATAATTTAATTAATATTTATATTAGTGACGAATTAAACATGGGCGTCGATCGGTCTATTGGATAAGTGACACCGAACATTTTGATCTAAAAATGAAAAAAATAAATAAATACATAAATAAACAAGATAAACAAATAATTAAATAAATAATTGAAAAAAAAGAAGAATTTAGGTATTTAATTTTGAACGATATGTTGGTTGAATGGCACTTTTCAAATTGGAAAAATTACTAAAAACCGGCTCGAACTTTAGAAAGTTATACCTATTGAGTAAGTGACGATTTCGACGTGGCCTGTTATAGATGTATTGGTGAAATGACACAGATCACTTTCAACATATTAAAAATCTAAAACACAGTCCGAACATTGAATTGTGTGGCGACTTCAGCATATTTTCGTTCTGTAAGATTTCAAAATGGTCGCTCACTGCCAATATCGAGGCTTCTCAGTCCGGTTTCCGAAATTCAGTTAAAAGTTAGGATCTTTGCAGCCAGGACCAGCCCAAGCATTTGGACAAAAACAAATACAGATCATGTTCCCAACGGCGTCTTTTTTATATTTCCACAGTTTCCCGCCATTATGACAGCTCACCGAAAACCGGTCACATCTAAACGGCACAATATGAAAGGCTGGCGATCGCTTTTCCTCTGAAAAAAAAAACAATCTTCTTTAAAATTGAAATCATTTTAGCTGATCGCAGATCAGAAAAGCTGGTGAAAAATTTGCGGTGAAAATGTGTTTAAAAAAGGAAAAACAATTTATTGATTCTTGGTGTTTTACGCCGTGCTTAAGGGTATTTCACTTAAATGACGGCGGTGTATTCCAACAATATTTGACACTAGTCCAACCAAGATGTGAAGAGTTTCCCTAATGTTGGAAGTTAATTTTACTCCAGTGCTAAGAAAAGACAGTATTGCTACTCTTCAAACAAACTGCCCTTAGCCAGATGGCTCACTTTAAAGGGGAATAGGCCTTAAATCTACAAAGTTATACTAGTTTAACTGCCTCAAATGACGTTAAATAAAATTGTTAAAATTTCGGTCTCACGTCAATTTATGTTATCTTACGTGAGCTTGGTCAAAATGCATGCGTCAGAAATTTTGTCCTGTATCTTGTTCCAAATGATGTGTTCTCAAATTATTTGACGTGCAAGATTAGGTTTTCGTCAGGTAACATAGCACACCGGAAACGTCAGATAACGATTGTGTCGTGTATCAAAGCATACAGGAAACGTGATGAAGATAAAGCGAAACATATCGTTCTTAACTAGCCAATCACAGGGCTGGAGTAATTACTTTTCTGCACATTATACGCTCACCGCTGGTCTTAACCTTCACGTTGTTAAGGAGAAATCGATTCCTGACGTTTCCGGTGTATATTACGTGATAAAAACACAATCTTACACGTCAAATTATTTACAGACACGTCATTTTGAACAACATACACGACGAAAAATTTCTGACGCGTGCATTTTGACCAAGATCACATAAGATAACAAACATTGACGGGAGACAAAAATTCTAAAGTGGTTTTCTTTGAAATCAATCGTTTTGATTGGATGGTTTAACACCTAGTCATTTATAAACATTCACGTAATATAGTGTCGACTTAAGAAGTATTTGGCCCACCTTAGTGGGTGAAGATAACGTCAAAATAGTCTAGCTGGTACACGCGAGACTTATTCGCTAGCCCAGCGTTACAGACACGTCTCAGATCGAATTTACAGTCAGGTACAAACGCCCACTGGTCAGTACGCTAGTATAACGAGCGGTCAACCGATAGTCCGATACCCATATCTCAATCTTCATCTCACGCTGGTTGAAACGGCTGTAGATACCAGGTACTGCCACCTGGGGCCGGTTGCTCAAAGCTCTATTAAGTTAACAGTCTGTTAGATGACGTTACGTTACAATGAATTTCTAGTATGACGTGACGTCAATTTCTTTGTAACGCAATGTCATCTAACTGGCTGTTAGGCTAACGGAGCTTTGAGCAACCGGCCCCAGAGAGCTATCGGGGTATTTGATAACAATATCCAGTGAAAGCCGATCGTTTCGATTGTTAGCTTGGTAACATGTTCGTGTTGTTACACCTGGGTTTTTTCTTGGTGTCACGGTCGCTTGTCGGTACTAATAACTTGTCGGTACTGGTCGCAATATCACCGGGAAGGTGTATCCAGCATGACTGGCACAGAATTGCTTATTTATCGAGGCAAAACGTCCGTCAGCACTGACGCCGGCTATCAAGTACCAGTGAACCCTAATATATATGTCGATTACGCCCGCAAAGTTAATTTTTCAAATTGAATTTCTTGAAGCAGTGTCAATACTCAATATAATTTTTATTTAGCCATTCCGGGACAAGGGGTTCACACAACACTGTTAACAATTTATGGGGATTTAATGAATGGTGAATGGCGTGTTTCAAGGCACAGTAGTATATACATCATGTATATAAATAACTGCATATATGTCGTTACTTCCCTATTACACAATTTATGTACAGTACGTTTTCTGTACATGAGATTGTTAATTTCTGATCTCAGAATGATACACATTCCATTCTTTATTTTATTTATTTATTTTTTTAAAAATACCTTGATGTAACTTGTTCTCTGTTTATAGAAGCGTAGCTTAAATGGCACAATTTATGTTTAATAAAACATGTATCATATGCTAATGATCACATGATAAGTATTCAGCTTACTCTGAGTTTGTCATTATTAAATAAAGCTTATATAAAAAAAAGTATTGCCTTAATGCTGATGAGCGTGCCCACAGGACTAAACCAAACAATAAAATTGTGTGTGATGCGTAAACCTAACTCCGAATCCTAACATCTCAGCCATCTGTTTGGATAACGACGTTTCAGGCAATACGGGAAATCTACAGCCGTTTCAACCAGCGTGAGATCAAGAGTGAGATACGGGTATTGGTTGACGGGTCGTTATTGGAGCTTAACTGACCAGCGGCTATCCAAACAAATCGTTTGGTTTATATGCTAACTTATGTCGCTGATTGTCTCGAGGATTGGCACGAAATTAAAGGTTACTGCAAACAGGGTAAATCGGGCGATTTCAGACAGCCTATGGACTAAAGACAGATTGAGATCTGACGATTAGTTTCTGGACATAAATAAATAAATAAATAAAGAAATAAAGAAATAAAGAAAGAAAGAGAGAAAGAAAGAGAGAAAGAAAGAAAGAAAGAAAGAAAGAAAGAAAGAAAGAAAGAAAGAAAGAAAGAAAGAAAGAAAGAAAGAAAGAAA
>JAQQZZ010044426.1:0-10285 GCA_030265115.1 Mopalia vespertina | reverse complement strand
TGGCCAGTGGCAGAGAGGCGTCTGAATATTCTTATTACAAACTTTTGACGGCAGCAAGGGCATCTAGGTTTAGTTTTGTATACTTTGTATACTTTACGAACAGCACCAACAAAATTGTGCAGAATTAAGAAAATAAATTTTCATATACTAGTAATGCCTGATTAACATTTGCTCTACGGCTATGATACGGTGGCCGTATAGGCCCCCGAAATCGAAACATAACTGCGGCGGCCGCAGAGAATCTGCGGTTGCCTCAGGGTCACCCTAGGGCGTATCCCTATCTTTTACAGACCGTAGGGGTCGGCGTGGAATTATAGTATAGAGACAACTTTTTTCATTTCTAGGTTCACCGTAGCAATAAGACACGCCGTAGCGATTCCGTAGACGATCATGCATCCGGCGTAGGCCTACTGTTGAAGACTACAATTAAAATACTAAATAAGAATAAACCCGTCGACGGATATAATATTCACTTTTATTTGTCCCCATAATTGGCATTTTAGAGAATAGAAAGTATGGTTTTGTGTTTCAGCCGTTGTTAGACTGCAATTATATGCGAGTGTAAGTCGCTATTCGATTTTTGGCAGTCTGCGATTTGCTTTATTGTTGTTGTAATCTCGCTGCAGGGGGACCTTTTCTGATCAACTGTCTAGACTCAGGTGGGTGCCCTGCTGATGCTAAACTTGTACAACATGTGCTATCGCTCAGTCTGTCCGTGGAATATTATTGTGGGGAGAAATCGTTTCTCAGTAGTTTTGATAAGTGGAACTCTTCTGTACATATGTAAAATTAAAGTTTATTTTACATAAGTGAAATTCTTTTTCACATATGTAAAATAAAACACAAAAAAGAATTGCACATATGATGAAAAGAATTTTACATATGTTGAAAAGAATTATACATAACTGAAAATCTTTTTAACATAACATAACATAAGTAAAAAAGAATTGTACATAAGTAAAATAAAAGCAGAACTAATTCAACATATGTAGAATGAAGGTAGAAATGATAAAACGGCTTGCCATAGCACGAGAGGTAATTTTGAAATAATTACAACATGATCGGACAAAATAAATTTGAACATAAGAAGAAGAACATTGCTTTATTTGAAATGCGTTAACGCGTTTGCTGCCTTCTTAAATAAATTTCGCCAACATTTGAACAGCCCAATATCCTTTAATCGTTTAACCTTGAGAAAGGTGCTAGTATCTGCACTGAAACGTTGCCCGATAATAAATATAGAAGTTGAAATCTATAGAATCGTGATATGTTCCCAAAATTAGCTCGGTTATTGCGTGGGTGATCGAGTGGGTTCAGGTATACTAACACACGCCACGAAACAAATAGAAAGTTAAAAGAAATTATAAAAACGGAATAATGGCACCGCCCAATCTGATCAAAATGAGATCAAAATTGCTCCCTGTGTTTTGGCTCTCACTTATATATAACGCATAATATCGACAAACAAAACACTGGGAGCTAGCCTTTTTGATCTGATTTTAATCAGAATGTACCAATAAAAATACCCCCCGCCCCCCCCCCACCCCCCAAATGATGTGAACTGTATATAGGTAGGTTTAACACCAGTCTTGTCGTTTGTTTTGGGATAAGTTTTTCTTAGTTTGAACAGATTCTGGTTCAGCAAATTATGCATGTTCAGGTCCTTCCGGGAATTGAACACTTTCCTAGTTTGAGCAGATTCTAGTTCATTCGTATATTCGCTTTCTAAAACACCTTACTCTAAAATACTTCCCAAAATTTAGAACACCTTTGCTGAAAAGCAACTCAAACTAATCTCATTATGTACCTATGACATGAAACAACTTTCACAATTAAGTTTGACAAAACAAAACAGTACAACAACAAAAACCACTTTAATACAAGGCGTGTCCAATTTTTTAAAAATTTGCAACTGAGCTCAACTAGAAAGGGATTTAGCGATGTTCCCACGAATGACCCGCAATACAAAATTTGACCGTTCCTGGTACCATCATAAAATATCTTTCTTACTCAATTATATCCTTCATAATTTTTTTTATTTGCTGGCTAATATGGAGCATATACTTAACACATAGCTCTGTTTCTCTTGATATTCAGTTGAATAGCAAATATGTTGTTTGTGAATACGCCTTGATAATATTGGAGTTAATAATACAAGCTGAAGATAAAAAGCAATTATGGATACTTTTTATAAATGTTATGAGTCTTTTTGAATCAACTTCATATATGAATCGTGGGAAAATACACAGACTAATTACGACACACCGCCATGAAGAAAAATATGAGTTATACAGACAAATGACGTAGTAGCCAAGCGTAGTCATGCTACAGCGCGCAAACTCATCACAGTTCAATGAATGTGATCTATCGATAGTTCAATCGATTGACTATCGATCTCACAGTTAGATAGTAAATGTAGTTGTTTATGATATGGTATAGGTAGAAATCATGTGGTCATTTAAATACCTTCCAATTATTCATTATGTTTAGTTTTAAAATAAAAAAAGTTTAGTGATTAACATTCCGTTTTCATGACTGTAAAGTTGGTTTTGCTGGAAAAAAATATAAACCGGTTTAACATACTACATCGTCCAAAAGTAAAGCTACAATTTGTCAGAATTTACAATATGTATATACATAGCTTTGATACTAAATGTTTTATAGTCAGTTCGTATTATTGATTTTATGTGAAGAATTAACAAATCTATATAAATAAGTATTCGAAATACTTGATTTGTAAAGCTGATCACGCTTTGACAAACCGCTTTGTTGCATAACTGCGAATAAAATTTTCTAGCGAAGTTTTCTGCTAATGTTGTTTGTACAACCGTAATTGAGCGATCCGCCCGAGGCGTTTACTTTGCCAGACAGAACAAGCGGTACTGTAAGAGCCTGGTACGTACGATGAGCTACATGCCACCTTGTCGTCACACTTTGGAGGCTTTTAAAAAAAAATGTCACTTCCATAAATAGTCAATCTAGACTTTATACCTCTCAGAAATTTTAAAATATATCAACGGCGCACTACTTAAAAAAGAAGGGATACGGTTAAGAGATTTTGACCTACTCAGTTTAGAAATAATCGCCGTTTATCGAGCTGAGATTTGTATTGAAGCAATCTGTGGTCAGTCGGTCACCTGTATCGAGACCGGACGGTCTTAACGCATGAACGTGTATATACCAAGTAATATTCCAAGATGATTTCGATTAAGTCGTTCCTGCTTTTTACATTGGGGGTAAGTAGAATTATTCTTGAATATTCAGCATTTCAAATCTTACACTTGCCGTCTGAATGAATTCTATATGACTTCCGTCTACATGTTGGAGGATGAACATAGTATAAATGTGCTGTACCTGCTAACCAGGGAGTTCGAATCCCGGTGGAGTCTAGCAAAATCTTTTTACAACAAAAATAGAAAAACGGTTAAAACTGTTGATAGCTTACAAATGAGTTTCTATACTGGAGGGCTAGATGCGAATATTGATGTCCATTGATTGTATATACTGTCAATAGATACTGAAGGATATCTATAACCACGAGGGCGATTATCAGTATGACATCTAACATGCTTATTTCCAAGGTAGGATTGGGTTGATTTGAAAACAAACGAGAAGGTTGGAATAAGGCCCCTAGTTGGCCTACCGTTGATAAATATTCGTTCATTTTGCTCTATGTAAAGTGGACGGATAGATAGACTATGGATAGCAGTTGTTAATTCTTGTGAATTTGTGTGTGGATAGCTTCTATTATCTTCTTATTACCAATTTGGGCATTTAATTGTAAGTCAGTCAGTCTGACAGAACTCGTACACACAGCCATAACTATCTTGTGTACAAGAATTGGCTACATTAAATTTAAACAATGAAAAGACACCACCTGATAATTACCAATAGATAATACAATGAACATACACAAGTCCGTGCGCTGAAAATTGGCCCTCAAACTTCCTGTTTTCTAAACCACAAAAATTCGAATCCCAGTGGAGGCAGTTTTCTTTTCTCTACAAAAAAAAAACTGCTAAAATAACAGGAAGATTTGAGGACTAATCAAGTCTTCATACACAACACAGACATAAACAAAATGTCCACGGCGTTTGGGATGAAGGTAGTGATGTAGCCAATAAGGAACTTTAAACAGGGTTGGTTCTAAGTTGTTCCTCCAACAAAATGCTTAAAAAGTCATACACAAGTAGTGTCATTCCAAACAACGAGGATTTCATTTTGACTCAATATTTCAGCATTTAATATGCTATCATCAGGACTATCTCCTGCATAATGAATGTTGAGCTATTGAGTCAAAATTAAGTAAACGTTTTTCGCAATTACACTTCTCGTGCAATATGTTACATTTTATTAAAATGTGCTAAGTTTTCAAACACCGGATACCACTGTTTCAGACCCACTCAAGACCGGCATTTTTGTATTTTGATAATAATGTATTTTAACCTGGGATATTACAAAGCCCAAATGACACGGGAAATAATTGGTTGGAGTGAGAATTAATTGGTTATTTTTCATCTCTTTATTAAAAGTATAAAACATCATTTTGAACGTTGCCATGTCAGAGATTTCAGTGCCAATCCCCTTTCGACCATAGCGTGGTTCAGAGGTCGGGTTCCTAATGTAGAAATTCTATCTTTGGTCATGATACAGATTGGTTTTAATTTTTTAAATAATGACCAACCATACCAAATTGGACATTAAGCAGTTAATTTTCTATGCGACTGAATCTTATCTTAAGGCGCATTTTCACAGTGCGATTTATAGAACGATTTTATGGGATTTTTTTATTGGTCGACTGTTTCGTACTTCTTTATCGTCCAATCAAAATGCTGCAAATAAGAGGAATCCTCTTAAGTTATAACTACAAATCGGTCCGTGAGAATGCGTCTTTATCCCCGATTTAAAGTCTTTACTGCATATGTTTTAGTGACATCAAGTATGAAAAACGATTTTGAAAACGATTTTAATCTGACAAACAAAGCCATAGAGGAGTTAATCTATAAATGAGTGACATTACTACGATTTTAAAGTTTTACGAGAATTTAGAAAGTTTTTAAAGGAACAAAGTAAGTGAATAAAACAAATGCAAATACACAAAAAAGTTCCTGGAGAAATATCATTAATTAAATACCGTCCCACAATACTTTATACAGTTAATGAATAGATAAACTTAAGAAAATGCAAAACTGTTTGTTAAGGCGAAAGGAATAAAACAAAATTAGAGAATAAACTATATATATGGTATAAAAAGTATAAAAGTTACCGTAATCTAATGATAAATGACTTTTATAGGTTTTTTTTTGCGCAATAATTGATATATTTTGTCCCATTTAATTTATTAAAGTATAAAGTATTTCTTTATCTCTCGATTATCTGTTATCCCCACTATGATTGGAAATACTGAAGTGTCTGTGCTAATTTTAATAACCACAAACAACAGTAGAGTGAAATGCCAAAGCGGGTGGTTGTGAAGGAACTTCCTGTTGTCCTGGTGCCCTTAGAGATATTAAAAGGGCAACACAAAGCCGACGTGTTTGTCGTGTTTATACTATTGCGTCTTGGGAATGTGCTGTGTTGTTATTGTCCTATTTTGTCTTGTCTTTGTTTGTTGCTACTGGTGCCGAGGGTGATTTCCTTTACCCATTGGGATGACAAGCCGTAATGTGAGTGAAATAACATAAGATAGGCGTTGAACCGCAATCAAACTAACTATCAAACAAGTTTCGGACTTTTAGACTTTGATTTCAATACATTGATGACTTTGACGAGTCATCCAGTAGTTCGCCAAACACAACCTAATGCTGGTTTCAGTTTGTCAGTAAGCTGACATATAACGTGTATAATTCACGTATACTTGTTGGGATCAAGTTTGGGAACAACGTGTATTATTCATGATATACTTGTTGGGATCATGTTCGCGAACAACTTGTATTATTCAGGATATACTTGTTGGGATCATGTTTGCGAACAACGTGTTTAATTCATGATATACTTTTTGGGATCATGTTTACAAACCAAGCTTAAAAGATAGGTATATTAATAGTGTTATTGGAGTAAAAAAAGGGCAGAAAATGTTAGTGTGAAAGAGCATCGTTGATCATCTGTCCCAATTTATCCCAATCCCAATCAAGGACAAGGAATTGAGCCATGACATGGACACCCGGTGTTATACCACATAGTGACTCTACGCCTTTCATGTATTCGAATGATGGCGGATGTTCGTGCTTTAGCCTTCAATCGCTCCAACATTTTGTTTTTTATGTTTTAATTTAATTTGGCAGTATAATTTTGAGGTTTAATTCGGCAGTCCTATTTAACTAAAGTGCTATACTGTGGGATAGGAACAAGGCTGTTCTTGTCAACTTGTTTATAACTTTGATATAATCAAATTAAGGCTGTTTTTAATTAATGTAGGTATAATTAATTCATGTCACGGTGTCATTAGCTACGCAGTCATATGCAACCCAGTTTTACCTGCGCCAGGCAGTACCTCTCTGGAGATGTTATCAAATCCGAAAAAAAACAAACAAAACAATACGAATAAATTGGAAGGTTAAGGGCTAGTCCGGGATTAATGTATTTTTTTTGGACTTAATTAATTTGTGAATATTGTTCTACGTTTTCCAGTGCAATAATGAGATATTAAAAAGTCGACACGAACATTAATTTGTCAGCACGAGTTAGGCTGACGACACAGATAACGGGGTATATTGTTGTTCGTTTGAGGAACGTAACCTTTTTGAAATAGTTATATTATTAAAGATTCACAAAAATTGTATGTTGTTGTGTTCTAAGAGATAACACTGTCAGTCAGCTATCTCGTTGTACGAAATCACCTATAACACGGAGCCGACAAAACGCCATATAGGCGTCTCAATTACTCGTTTGCACGTAACTCATTGATAAATATACATTTAAGGGCTTTATTTGTTTGCTTTTAGGTCTGTTATATACGGACATTCTTAACTTACCAATTGTATAGCTTAACTGAAACGTTTAGTTGCATTGAACCCAAAACAAAAAGGAATAAAAAAAATAAAAAAGGTATAAAAAACGTATGTAACAAAATTTCGGTATGCTTTTTAATTCGTTCACTGAATTATTACCAGCCAATGAAAACAATGCTGACATAATCGTCACCAGCTGATTGTACGACTAAAATGAAGGATCTTCAGACTCAGATGTCAACTATTCACTTTTTTTTAAATGTATTTATTTTTGAGTTTTAATGTGTGTCCTTTGTGCTCAGCCCGTCGGTTATGAACAGCACAAAAGAGACAGAGAGAAAAACATATACAACTGTATCCTGGTTCACTTAAAAAAATATATAAAAAAAACAATATATATATAAAAAAGAATCATTCACAAAAAATAAAACAGAAAGAAGAAAAAACAATAAATAAAACAAGCTGACATTCCTTTATGAGAAAGGCGTTAAAAAACACATTTTGAGCGTTTAAAAAGGAACTTTTACATATTTTTGTAATTGTATATGATTTAAAATTTGATAGACAGAAACAGATAGACAGACAGACATACAGACAGACACACAGACAGTTCCGTTGATATAGTATAATTATACAAATTGTAAATTTGCCATTTGTGTTATTCATTATATTTTTATTTGTTCCAGGTGCTGATAAGTCTAAATGTATCTAGCGGACAGCAGATGAAATGTAGGGTAAGTGACCTTCTCATACTTTTGTGCTGATTATTCCCCTTTTGTAATTGTTTACTGTGCGACTGGTCCACAGCACGTATCTCCTAATCATCTCTTAAGTTTTGTTTGTTTGTTTGATGGGGTTTAATGTCGTACTCATGGGTATTTCACTTATATGACGACGGGTTGTCCCCTTCACACGGCTCCTTGTCTCATTACGGTGGAAAACGGGGAGGAACCCTCGTAAAAACCCCGCGATTGCCGGAGCCACATCGTGTGACTCATTCATATACCAGATTGTCGACAGACGGACTCGATCCCGTGAACGGTAAATCGAAGTAGGATTAGTAAGCGCACACGCTACCAATAAGCCACGGCCGAGGGCCTCAACTCTTAAGAGAAGACACATATTATGGTATGAAGTTGAATCTCGATTTACTTTAAACACAAGCTCAATTTCTACTTATATTATTCAGTGTGATTAAACGTATAACATATTTAAACAAAACGATATATGTAAAGTGCTTTGGTGTTCTTGAAAGTCGATGAATTTGACGAAGGGCGTTCATTTTTGTCCGAAGCTTTACCAGAGCAATTTCTATTACCATGGCTTCATTCTCGTTCAACGTCTTTAGACTAGATCGGGTTTTCACCATGCACCTGATCCGTCTATGAAAGTTACCATATGAGTGAAACAACATTAAATACGAGGCTTAACAACTTAAAAAAAAAATAATAAAACAAAATATAAACAAAAATAAAGCAACAAACAAATGTATTCAGAGCTAATTATCTTTTTTTTTAGATTTCCCGACGTTTCGGAAGTTGATGAACTATAATATTCATATAGTCATACAGCCCTTAATCAATAAAGATTAGCATTTAACGCTTTGCTCAATGCTATTTCGCTTAAATATGAACGGTAAACCTCCAGCAGTGAATATACAAAACATAGCTATCAAACGTAAAATGGTATATTGTGAACTGACTTTTCCACCACACTTAACAGTATGGCAGGGATTCGGAGGGAATTTTGTGGTAAGCGTGTCGGCCTACTAACCTAACTCTGATGTACCGAGTCCGTATGTCGATCTAAGGCATATAAGTGAGCCACACGCGGGGGTTGTTTTTAAGAGGTTAATTCCCTTGTTTTCCACCTCACTTAAACACGGAACGGTGTGAAATGGACAACATCGTACTTCAGATTATTTCACTTAAACGACGATGGCGTCGTATAAGTGAAATATAATTGAGAACGACGTTATACCCCAACCTAACAGCCTAATATTGATTGTCCTGTTTTGTCATTGTATGTTATCAGTGACGTTAGCTGTGGTAACATCTAATCATTGAGATTGACATCGTGAAATTCAGTACGGCGTTAAACCCCAATCAAACAACCAAACAAACCTGGCAGTATGAACTATCTCAAAACACACTGCCTTTAGCTAGTGGATATTTGATCTCATAATAAGTTATTTTACAGATCCCACCATGAGGATAGAGAATAACGCACTCTCCGTTGCCGAAGACAAATTATTATCAGTGCTCTGTTTACATGGATTATTTTGTAAACGTTACTTTCTAAAACATATCGTTGAATTAAAATAAGCCAAAAATGACTTTTAACATTTATGAGCTGACAATATGGCGCGGGCTAAGTTTTCTTTGCTGAGTGTGTAAGGTAAAACGCCTACGTCATTGGACTCACCTGGCCTATTTATTATTGGACACTTAAACCAGCGGATGAGTGTGCTGAGTCAACTGGACGTTTCTTTCATTCGAATTCAGCCAATTAAATAACAACTTTTGGATGATAAAAATCATCCGGAATTGCATTTTCATCGTCAGCATTTCCCCGCTTTAAGACTGGCTCATTTTAACAGCACGATTAGCATCACTTATGCCTGACAAATATCATTCATGAGCCTCAATATAACCCGCCAGAGGCCTTCGTCGTTACGCTTCAGAGACAACTATGCAGTATTGGAACGATGAGACGTACTCGGCCGTGAATCTTAATCACATAAAATCTCACACGCTTGTCAGTTCATATGTGCTCAGTGTTAAGCCCCCTTTTAAAGTATATTGCCATCACACGCGTCTGTGACCGGGCGGCTTTAATGTGTCGGTGTCAACGAAAATGATTTTTCGAAGACGCCCAATTCTATAGCCAATCGGTATACATTGCCCTGATAGGTATTTTTTCTGAAAATTTATTTTAAATGTTTTGATAAAAAAAATTACAAGATTTAACTGATTTAAATTGTACGAGAAGATAAAATATAGTTACAGCTTTGAATTCATTTCAACGTAGTGTTTCAATTAATTGAATAGAACATCATCCGGAGATATTTTTACCTGAAGACCAATAGGCATAGAAATTGTTCAACTAATATGACAACACTGATCAGGTCACCACAGACTTACAACATTTTACCACATAAATTGAATCCGGTGGTAAGTGGGAAACTGCTGTGCCCTGGTGCTCTCTTTAGGCTTTTTGGGTGAAAAGGGCTACAAGAAGTCGACTTTTATGGCATCATCGGATGTAAATTGATTATGCCACGTCTTAAGTGCCGTGCTTACGAAAAGGTGACCTCTTTAATCCGATAGACGGAC
>JAQQZZ010044415.1:0-10286 GCA_030265115.1 Mopalia vespertina | reverse complement strand
TGGGGGATCTTGGAGTTCATAAAATGAGCTTGTCAAGGATTTTGGAGTTCATAAAGTGAGCTTGTCTGGGGATCTTGGAGTTCATAAAGTGAGCTTGTCTGGGCAATCTTGGAGTTCATAAAGTGAACTTGTCTGGGGGATCTTGGAGTTCATAAAGTGAGCTTGTCTGGGGATCTCTCAGTTCATAAAATGAGCATGTCTGGGGGATCTTGGAGTTCATAAAATGAGCTTGTCAGGGATTTTGGGGTTCATAAAGTGAGCTTGTCTGGGGGATTTTGGAGTTCATAAAGTGAGCTTGTCTGGGGGATCTTGGAGTTCATAAAGTGAGCTTGTCTGGACTATCTTGGAGTTCATAAAGAGAGCTTGTCTGGGGAATCGTGGAGTTCATAAAGTGCGCTTGTCTGGGAAGATCTTTTAGTTCATAAAAGGAGATTGTCTGTGGTATCTTGGAGTTCATTAAGTGAGCTTGTCTGCGGGATCTTGGGAGTTCAATACATGGTTTTGTCTGGATGCAAGTGTTTGTCTTTTCAAACAAACATCACTATATCACATCATTTTACACATTATGTAATTGAATATAATTTGCTCACAAAAACGATTTACTGACTTTCTATTATCTTTTATTCCAGAACATTGGTAATCTTACAAATACTCATAAAGCTTTGAAGAAAGTTAAGTTAAAAACTGTTTTAAGGATTCGAAAAAAATGTCAGCCTGTCAATCCAGGAAACCCAGAAAGTTCTGAGACACAGGAGAGTTCTTCCTCATCATTAGGTAAAGAGCTTTTTATTTAATTAACATTTTCCTTTCAAAGTCAGGCCCGCAGCCATGGCTTAGTGGATAACCTGTGCATTTACTAATCCTACTTTGATTTACTGTTTACGAGATCGAGTCCATCTGTCAACCAGCAGGTATATGAGTGAGTCACACGATGTGGCTCCAACAATCACAGGGATGGTTATTAAGAGTTTTCCTCTCGGTTCTTTGTATGTGAATCACAGCACTGGCACAGCTAGCCAGAGACCACAGTTTGAATCACAGTGAAACCCTGCAATTAAAACATGATGTAAATGTCACTTTTATAAGTCCTAAGTTTTTTTCAGCATTATATGTATATATAAATATTGTTAATAAGGTTTTGTTTATCTAGTAGAGTTTAATGTATTAGAGTATTGGGTTAAATTGCCTACACAATATATGTGGATTATTCCACCGATTCTATTACAGTATATCTACAATTGCAGAGCAATTTCTTTCTGAATTTAAAACTTGTTAACTACATGTTCGTCTTGTGTTTCCATTTTTTTAGATGTATCAAACTGGTCAGAGAGTGAGGATACGAATGATGCTTCCAGTGAGTCTTATGACATGGGTGGTAACAGTCTGTCAGACATAGACAGGTGCTCACAGTTTGGCTCTGAATGTGACGGCCTTGAGACAGAGTCCGATGTGATCTCTGGGTCAGATGGAACGGTGTGTACAATTGATATGTAGTACTGATGCAACAATATATTGTAGGTTAGCGCAATAGAAGTTCTGGATTGAAGGGAGCGGGGGGGTTACCTAAGACTTACCAGGGTTGGGACGGGTGGTAGGAAGAAGCTTCCTGCTGCCCTGGTGCTTTCTGACCAATCACAGGACGCAATACAACAAGATCACAAACAGAATGGGTTTATGTTGTCCTTTAGCTCTGAGAGCCTTGGTGCAACACATAACCTATCTGTTTGTGATGTCTCATGTCTTGTGATTGTCCTGCGTGGTTTCCTCCACCCGTTGGTCTGGCTTGACATCATATGAGTGAAGTAGGTTTAACTATGACCCAATCAATCAAACAAACTGAGATCTTTGTATTGTGTCTTTTGGTTGTCCTGTCCTGTCATTAGTGGCATGGAGGGGTGGTTTCCTTCACTCATTCAGCTGACACAATTACATATGTGTGAAATAACCTTTTGTATGACATTTAACCTATATCAAACAAAAACGCAGGCCTGGGCCACGGCTTAGTGGTAGCGAGTGCACTTACTAATCCTACTTCGATTTACTGTTCACGGGATCGAGTCTGACCATCGACCATCAGGTATATGATTGAGTCACACGATGTGGCTCCGACAATTGCGGGGTGGTTTTTGTGAAGTTTCTTCTTGGTTTTCCACTGTAATTAGGCAAGGAGCCGTGATTAGTGGACAATCAGTCATCATATAAGTGAAATACCCTTGAGTATGACGTTAAACCCCGATCAAACAAACGAACAATCTTTTACCTACTATGCAGTCATGTGATGATCAAAAACTTCTGTTAATGGGGTGTAAAATCCCAAACTAAACATAAATAAATGTTTTCTTCTTATAAAAGGAGTTACAGTATTCTCATGTGTCAAGCTCAGGTGAGGTAAGGACCGGCAGAAAAGACGTACTCGATGAAAAAGACCTCTATAGTCAGCTAATATCACCTTATAGAAAAAACTCTGTACTCAAACTGTGTGTGGTTAAACTCTATAAAAATCAGGTAAGAATCTACAATTTATTTTGTAGATTTCTCTTTATTAGTCTCTTTTTTTCTCCTCAAGCTACGAAATTCACCAAATAAATCCATAAAATGGTTACATAATATAAAATGAGTTTAATAGGCAGGAATAAAGTCCTGCCGAACATTTAGCACAACTCTGCTGTTAGTGTTTCTGGTATCTGACAAGTATATATATTTGTTATAATTGTGGATTAACAAGATTATGAGTACTGAATATTACAAAGTTAGAAAACATGATGTTGATCTGGGTCATTAATAGCAGATAACAAATAGACCTTCAACATGGCATGACATCATCTAATAGCGGATTACATTTGACAACATGGCTATTTAATTCTATGTTCTAGAAAATCTTCTCAGACGAGCACACTGGTGAAGAAGGCTTTGATCTATATTCTTGACGTCATGTGCTAGCTCTTACAATTCTCTACATCTCTGCTAATCAGTGATGGCTCCGACACTGGTACTGTCACGGGAGACTAAGGGGTGAGCAGTGGACATTATTGCTAATTTCATTGCCATTTCTCCACCTGCTACAAAATGAGTGTGCCAAGAAGTAGTGATCTCAGTCTGTAGGCGCAGATGAACAGCTGATGGACAGTGACGTATATTGATACTAATTTCACTGCTACTTTCCACCTGCCACAAAAAGACTGGATGTTGTGAAACAAGCATGAGGATTCTGGGGATGGACAGGTGAAACAGTACATTGATGCTTATTTCACTGTTTCTCCACCATCTGTAACAAACTAGAATTCCTGGGCATCTGGTAACCTATATTGCCAGACAAATGGTTTATTATGCTTGGTCTGTATACAGGTGGGCATCTCACATTAGTTATGACAGGAAAGGAGTTCTGGTTATTAAATACACACTGCCAAGTGTTTATCAGGTTAAGTAATTGGATGAGTGGAAACGTTCTACTAACACAGTCTGAGAACTTACCAATGATTGGACAAGTGCACAGGTGTACCAAACTTCCCATTGCAAGGGCCAAAATGCAGAAGACAAGACATTCAGATTGCTACCCTTCCTGCAATTTGTGGCAAAAATGTGGCAAAAGTTTAATTGGACTTTTATAGAAACAAGCTGCCAATCAGAAAGTCGTTTACACATCAATGTCAACAACTAACATGCATGGCTCCACTGTAAATTAACATGTCTGTGATGATGTCAGGGCTCATTAATGGGACTAACATTGTACATGTATATCTACATGTATAGCCTAGACCCCCTATTTCATTCAAATGAAAGCTCCAATCTGATTGGGTGGGGTAAAGAGAGGTCATCCAAAAGTACATGT
The DNA here is from genome assembly GCA_030265115.1 of Mopalia vespertina. Classification (NCBI taxonomy): domain Eukaryota; kingdom Metazoa; phylum Mollusca; class Polyplacophora; order Chitonida; family Mopaliidae; genus Mopalia; species Mopalia vespertina. The sequence continues at coordinate 6,457 of JAQQZZ010044415.1, read as the reverse complement.
AGCTGTTGTAGACTTAAGCTAACTCAGGTTTTTCTAGCTATGAAGGCAAGGTCAGAAAGAAAGAAAGGCTTAATGCAACGATCTTATTTTCCACTTTGCCTTGGGAAGATGAGGTGTACTAAAGTTTAAACTATCTACATGAACTTTGCCGTAATTCTACATACATCAAGAGAATTCCACTGCAGGGTACTAGCATATCACCTGGACAGTGGTATTTTATTTTAATATATTAAAAATACAGTATATTGTCCTCAACTTAAATTTCCTGTTTAGATCCTGAAAATGTTGCTATATTATATCGGCGTTTTTTGTGTGGATAATAAAAATTATAGGGAAACAATACACCAAAGAATGAAAGTCATGGTTTGTACTTGCCAAGCTTACCATTTGCACAAGGTATCCACCCCATGACACTGTTCATCTTGTATGGGTCCTGTAGTGTTATTCAGCTAGGTAAGGAGTATTTAGGACTAATCTAAAAATTACGAGAAAAATTTGAAAATTATGTTTAGGCTTTTAACTCTATTATATCGACTTATTTGAGAGTATTTTGATTTACTAATAAGCTGTTATAATTTCACATTGGTGCTAACATCTACAGGTACTTTTTCATCCTTAATTAACAATCTTCTGTATATAACATGTACAGCAGGGCCTATTACTAGCCACACTATTCATCATGGGGAGTTTAAGCTTGTTAAATGTTACATACATGAAATTTGAATACCCTAATATGGGGCTTCCTAGTTATGACATTACGACAACAGAGTGACGTCCCTTTGCAAAATAACGTTATTGGTTTACGGCAAAGGCAGGCTAATTCATGATTTTTAACATGGGCGGTATAGGGAATATTGCAAAATAACATGTAAACGTTAATAAAACCATATGGATTTCCTTTTCCCATAGCTTAAAATATTATTTTTTGCAAAAGTTACAATCTTAAAGCTATATTTTCCCGAAAACCAACATCCTACAATGTTAAAGTATACGCAGGCTGCCATACGGTGCCAGACGGTGGCAATGTCACTGCACAAAGGGATGTCACTCTGTTGTCAACTGAAAACATCCGTATTGATGCGGTGCATTTTCTGAAATTGAATGTATCATTCTGTGTACATGCACATGCTGTAAATATGTTATAGGTTTTCATTGTTTACTATAAATAATAAGTGATGTTATGTAGTATTACAATTGTACAGTTGTTTTAAGAAAGCTAATAAAGAGTTTAATTTTATTAAATTTTCTCATACATGACATCATAGGAATATCTTTAATGATGCTTGTCTTAACAAAACAATCAGTACAGCTACTTCTAATAGAGAAAACCGGAAACATCATACATGCCGTCATATCTTCAATGACTGTAACAGACCTATCAGTAGATTTCTTATTTAAAAAAAAAATTGGAGCATACCGGTACATTTAAATGTAGAAATATTGTAGTTATAAATCTGGAATGTTGGGTGGGTCGGGTACTGTACAGCAATTATTTCTGGTCTCTACTGTCATCTATTAATTAAAATCTCCCCTGCAGTGTATTTTATGTGAATTCATAGGAACACTGCTGCTCTCGGAGCTTAATGGCAACGAGAGAAGACTATCTGTTTGTGGGGACATTCTGCTGCATATGGTCATGGTCCTGTGTTGTCGGTGGCATATGGAGTGGTTTCCGCCACCAATTGGGCTGGCCCCCAATGATGGTTAGCATGTCAACCTACAGCTACTCCTGCGATGAACCCTTCATAGGTTTGAATCCCTCAGTCATCCTCAGGTATATGAGTCACAACTGTCCACCATGGGGCAGCCCCATCTTGTGCAATATTTTGCAAACTGTTTTTATGTTCCGTTAAAACTTTCCAACAAATACGATTAGAAATTTGAAGTTACAAAGTCATTCTAAAATTGGGAAACAAATCATTGTCTCTACGGATGTGTCTGGCCATCTTAACGGAGATTATTGATGTGGGGAGTACATGTAGGTCTGCCTGACCAACCATTTCCTTTGAAGGAGGACTCCTACATTTCCCAGTATAATAAGGAATCAGAAAATGCAACCGTTTTGAAATTTTTAAATCAAAATGGATCAAAAGTTTAGATAGGATTTGATAGATGAAGGGGAGAAATTCAAAATCGGACCTCTAGGCCCACATAGGCTTAGAATTCTATGCATTATTTCTTGGTACTATTATAAACAAATTGTTTTATTTTTAAATAACAAATTGGTTCCATTTTATGTTGACCCCCATAAAACTATCTGCTGAGTGACTTCCTGGGATATACGAAATGGCTTATGTTCATCCCATCTACGTTGAAAAGCTAAATGGTACATGATGATTACAAAAAGGATGAATCAAACAAAAATATTGAATTACCTGAAGTGTATCTTTTAATAAGTTGTAAATTTACTCAACATGACAAAACAACAATAATTTTGTTCATCTCTATCAACAGTAAGGTGTAATAAAAATGTCGCTTGACCAAACTAAATGCATTAAATGATCTATCTTCAGCTTTATTTGTAGAACTTTAAAATGAACATTGTCGGACTAAAAGAATGTGAACACACATCAAATACATTATACCTGCATAAAACACTATCACAGTTTTTAATTGATATAATTTACAACATGTTTAAAATAATTTTAAGTACTTTTAATGTAGAAATAAGCCACCTATATATATATATATATTTACTACACATTGTACAATTTGAAAAAATTAATTGTTAAAAAATATACATTCTTTTTTTTGTTCTAGAAATATAGGGATTTATGTTTGATTGGCATTTGCCAGGAATTCGTATTAAAATATACAAGTGCTTATTTTAAGTTCCATACAAATTTTGATGTGTTCAGATAAGATCTGTAACGATGTATGTGGAGAGTATTACACAAAGACTAACATATTCACACAATAAATTATCTTGAAGATTCATCCTTGTAACATTTTCTAGAGTATATGTACAGTGTACACTTTCGATGAGGTCTGACAAGTCTTGTTATTGTTCCTAACTGATTAAGATTTTGATAAGAATTAAAGGTAAAGCACTAAAATGTAAAAATTTACTTTCTTTTACTAACTATAGTTCATGAGTTCTTAATTTGTATTCATTTCAATGTGTTTTGGGAATGATTTAAAACCGTTTGTTTTTGATGAAGTTTGTGAAGAGCTCAAGTGCAGGAGCCGGTCTGTCTGTGGGTACCATGTGACCAGAGCCCTGAAAACACAAAGAGAAATTACGGATTATGTATGATGAAAGAAACATAAAATTAAATCTGTGGAAGTGAATGTTGAATTGAAGAGCTTTATAGGGATTTTAAAAGCTGCATGAAATTAAAAATATATGAATAGTAACCTGATACATACTTATGAATGTTTCATAATGTAGAGTGCTATATTTTTTAGAAATCTTCCTAAATTGTTGAGGGGGTAGGGCTTTATTTGAATCAATATATACGAAAATCACTTTCCCTCTGGCTTCAATCTATGTGTGACGAAACACATGCACCTTCACACACACTTTACATGTACATCCTACCTTGGGGCCTCATCATCTAATGCCATACTATATGTATATTTTTTGTAGGAATCCAAATTATGTACAAGAAATTGTTACATTTTTATACAATAATTATACAACAAAAATGGATTTTTACATCTCATATGATTTAGTATTGATTAGGGTTGAACATCATACTCTTCATGTATTTACTTTCAGCATGTATTTCAATTATATCACTACTGCTTGTCTACGTCATACTCCGCCATTTAAATTAGAGAAAATCGTTAATAAACCTTGTTAAAACAAAGTTACCCCCCTTGCAATCGCCTCCTTCATATACCCAGGGTCCACTGGGGTGACTCCTATGTTATAAGGGTTACATCTAAGGAGGATCAGTAGTCTGACGTGTAAACCAATGAGCAGGCTTTTTTATTTGTAAAATATGACGTTAACTGCCAGTGTTAGGTGGGAAAGAAGAAGTTAGGTAGAAAGACTTGTTAAACAAAATCCTCATGGAATTCAATTGATTGTTTGTTTAATTGGGATTTGAATCCCTAATTAAGATGATTTGGCTCACAAAATGCTCATTAGGCAAAGGAAACCACCCTCGACACCACTGGCAACAAAGGCAGGACGCAGTACAAGGACCTCACAAACAGATGAGGTCCGTTTCATGAAGTCCCTTAGCTCCCAGAGCAAAAAATCTCCCTCAAAAACTCTCCGTCCTGAAAAAGAAAGCCACAGCATGTTCAACCTGTACATTTGTATTGCTAATAACTTACTCGAACAGTAACATAGGTGAGTTTATCAAACTGTTTGACGAAGCCTGCCACCTGTCGTGTTCCATCTGCTGCCTTGTAATACCAGGCCTTTCTATCCTCGAATAACTGAAAGGAAATATAAACACATAGTAAACCAGAAACAAAACACAAGTCTTGTTATAAAAATGAACAGTGATTTTTAGTGGATTGGCGTTTTGAGACCAAAAATATTTTATGTCTTACTAAAAGCAGAGGCCTGGGTTGGAATAACCCCTATATTACTCATGATGCCACCATTTAATATGATGCAGAATTAATTGTTCAGTTTTTTAAATGTCTGTAGGAGGACCTATACATGTATATACCTCCTAATGACCACTGTAAAGTCACCAATGTGAGTGTGGCCAGCCCTTCCCAAGATGCATCCTACTGCCCAACAATCGATTTAAAAGGTTCCCGAAAGTAATAGGTTTTGGCTCTGTGAAATTGTACAATCATGGGAAAGAGATTTGATTGGTAAATATTGTTAGAGCTCTTTTTATACAATGGAAACCTTTAATGAGGGGAAAATATAACTGTCTGAGGAGGAAAAATTGAGAGAACACACTAAGTTAAAAAATCAGTTATTTTCCAAGGGAGATAATTATTTAAAAATTATCTCCCTTGGAACTGATTTTTACCATGACGGAATGGATTCTATGTGAACTCTTGGTTAAATAAATTAGCCTTGAAGAATTTTTAAGAAATAGTCCTCCACAAAAAAAAAATAGAATAATAATATTTTTGAAATAAAGTATGTCTTTCCTTGACAGATTTCTGCTATTCTAAGCTTCATGTTTAGTGTGAAGTCCGTTTCTTTGATTGTTCGTTCGATTGGGGTTTTACGTCGTACTCAATGTTATTTCACTTATATGATGACGTGCCAGCCCAATGGATGAAGGAAACCACCCTCAACACACTGGCAACAAACAAAGACAAGACAGGACATAATACAGACACCACAAACAAATCAGCTTCCTGTCCCCCTTTAGCTCTGAGAGCACCAGGGCAACATGAAGCACCCGCAGTGTGAAGTCCGAGTATAACTTTGGTCAAACTTGGCTTCCCCCATTGATCTGATGAAACAAGAACTCAAACCTGGTTTACTCAGATCTCTGTTGATTTCAGTTGTCTTACAACGGGCATCCTCATGTTTTGCTAACAGAGTAAACATAAGCAATTCAAGCAGGATTTGTTTTCCCTCTTCTAATCTAGACCTTAGCCTCAATCAGGAGGAAACCTTGTAAAAACAAAAACACCTCCGGTCCACTGGGAGATAGTAAGCCATGTCTCATGATGCGGTACATCAAGGATCAGCAGTCCAACAGGCTAACCATTGACCAAGGTTACAGACTCATGAACAATATGAAAATGTTTGGACTAGGCAATGCCCCAGGGATATGTCTGTGATATGTGACTTACAGGTTGTTGTAGAGAATCGGCAAACCATTCATCACCAAGGAAGTTACAGGCCATGTCCACATCACCATTATAAATCAGGGCACGTTTCTGAAACAATCATTCATATACCAGTTTGTTGAATTATGCTAGTACACCGTGCCTATGGTGTTTATAACACACCCAAATACTTCCCTTACCTGTTCCGCTAGTAAAATATTGTAAAAATTGTTTGTTTGGTTGATTGGGACTTAACGTTGTAGAAATGCTGACCACAATGTCACAGTCACGGGCCATAATGAGTTGAACCAAACACAATAATATAAAAAATCTGCTGATGCATTGAGTATTTTCTAGGAAATGAAAGAAAATCCTAACACAATTTCTTATCACAAAGTATGTTCTTACCCCAATTTAAATACAAGTTTAATTTTAGATGATAACAATTCAAAATTTCACCTTTGAAATTCCATATATTAAAAAGAAAAAAGTTCCACAATAAAAACCCCCACCTGTGGCTTCATAGTGTGAGGCTTAAGTTGCAATTTTGATTTTTTAATAAAGCATGCACCATCACCACCATGAAACAGATTATAGCAACTACTCCAAAAATAATAATGCAAGCAATAAAGATAGTGAATGTTAGTTCAGAATGACAGCCACAAATAGATTCAATCAATTAAAATCAGATCTCAAAAAGCGCTCCCCGTGTTTTGTTTGTCGCTATAATTGAGATCTAACGCAATCACTCCCC
>JAQQZZ010044404.1:120-10286 GCA_030265115.1 Mopalia vespertina | reverse complement strand
CACTGGCAACAAACAAAGACAAGATGGGACAAATACAGGACAATAACAGGACACAATACAGACACCACAAACAGATCATCTTCCTGTTCCCCTTTAGCTCTGAGAGCACCAGGGCAACATGAAGCTCCCTCCAACCACCCTCACATGAGGAAGAAGAAAAAATTCATTTTTGTTGCATAAAAATGACAAGAACAGCAGTAATTAATAATGTATATATTTTATTATTTACAGATAATATATAAATGACAAATAACCTATTTCTTACACTTTATTTACAAATTCATTTATACTTTGACAAGTTGAGTCAGCTTTGTTCATATTAACATTGTAAGTATATAAGATGTTATGAAACAAAAAGAACAATGGGTAATTTAGACATAATGTCAGCAAATTCAAGATAATAATTTAATGAAATCTATGAATAATGGGATTCATAGATTTAGGGTAAAATGGATTACTGGACTAATAATAGGTGTATGGCGAAACATCCAGGTGATATAATCAGGTAAAGGTACTCTGAATGATTGTTTGATGCTGTATTTCCAGTTATTTCACTTATCTGATAGCGTTCAACACCCTTAAAAAAATTAAAAGAAAAACTCAATAAGCAGTCCTGACAATGTAAAGCTGTTGAAAGTGAAACTTCAAAGTTGTGGTACATGTACTTTAGGTTATACCACTCATATAGTGGTGTGCCAGCACAATGCACGGTGGAAACCACTCATCGGCGCCACTGCCAAAAAAACAAGTTAAGACAGGACAATCAGAATGCAATAGTAACAGAACAACTTCTTGTGGCCCCTTTGCTCCTAGAGCACCAGGGCAGCAACAAGATCCCTCCCAACTGTCCATGTCTGTTTAAGGCAGGTGAAAATCATTTACAAATTACATCGAATTATTGCATACAACAAAATAACAGTCGGTGTTACAGCACAGTATATTCTGTGTATATCAGTTACATTTATATAACAGTAAAATATTAGTTGATTTAGTTGCATAGTTTTATAGTTTTTTTCAATGCAGTCATACAGGTGTGTTATTAATGTATTAATGTAGAGAAAGAAAATTTTGCTTGCCTCCTAGGGTTTTGATTTGTTTGATTGGGTTTTACTTCGTACTTAAACTTACTTCAATCATATGATGGAGTGTCAGCCCAGTGGGTGAAAGAAACCCCCCTCAACTCCACAGGCAATAAACAAAAACAGTCAAACAGATTGCTTTCACGTTGCACCTTAGCTCCGAGAGCATTAGGGCAACAGGGAGCTCCCTCAAACTGCTCACCCTGGATTGGACCTCTGTCCTCCCGTCTGGCTAGCAGGGCCAACGCTCTTACTGAGCTACAGAGACTCACGGCAGAATGAACACAAATTTTCATCCAGGTAAAGACTTTGAATATTTCTATGCTCTCAGCGCTAAAGGGGAACAGGAAACTGGTCTGTTTGTGGTGTCTGTATTGCGTCCTATTATTGTCCTGTATTTGTCCCGTCTTGTCTTTATTTGTTGCCATTGGTGTCGAGGGTGGTTTCCTTCACCCCTTGGGCTGGCAACAAATTTCATATAAGTGAAATACCCTTGAGTACGATGTAAAAACCCAAGCAAACAAACAAACAAAATCGAATATTTCTAGATATGCAATTAAATTATGTGCTGCATATTTGTCCCATCAGTTCTAATCTATAGATCATAAAGTGTTATCACATCTCTAGAAATGCCTCGGATTACCCGTAACAACTCAAGATTAAAACCTATTCAGAAACTGGTCTCTGAGGATTCATGGAGACCATGGCATGATTCCTCAGTTTACATCCCGATACCAGTGTGATTATTATCTTAAGAAATACCAGACTCAAAAAAATTGTTACACTTATGTTTCACTGACAAACAGATAACCGCGGACAAACCTGTGCAATACAACTTGTTAAAAACTGATTCCCGTGATTTGCAACACGACACCCCCGATAATCCCAATCTACAACCATTGATGTGTGTGTCCTAATACAAAAGTGACATAATTAAACAGTAAATATGTAATAAAGAGATGACATCACATTTTCAATGTCATAGTTATTGTGATGCCATGGCAATCATAAATGTCAAAACGTCATGTATTTTGTTGCAAGATCCTATACTGTCCCTCGTACTGTTACCATATCTGATGCTCATGATTAACAATGTTTATTCTTGCCAGGCATTTCAAACTGTAGGCTTGTATATTTTTTACATCAAATTCACACCCAATTTAGTGAAAAGAGTGAAAAAATAATTATCCAACTCGTTGAAAACCTGTTCTATACATTTGTATACAAAAAACCTGACAAAATTACATAGCAAGTTCCAGTTGACTGCAATATACATTTATGATTTAAACGTTGATTATTTATCCCACAATTAATTTGATACACTTTTTAGTATGGATTACATGTGGGACTCTAAATGTTAAGGTTTTATTTTCATATTTAAATATATTTACTATTCTGACCAATTGAGTATAGCAACATCTGTTACCCATTGAGATTCAGGGACAGTACAAACATTTATTGATATTCTCATTTCAAAAGTAGTAAGCCCTAAGGCTAAGGGGAGTTTGTTTAGGAGTAGCAATGCTACCTTTACTTAGCCCTGAAGGAAATTTAACTTTCCTACATTATCAAAAGATTTGACATTTTATGGTGGTGCTAGTGTAAATTTTTGTTGGAATACACTGCTGTCATGTAAGTGAAATAACCTGAAGTATGGTATAAAACCTTTGACCAATCAATCAATCAATCAATCAATCAAAAAGATTAAATTCTTAGTCCATAAAATAGTGGATTAAGTCCCATGACTTGAAATCCTGATCCAATCCACAGATCATAAAATTTTACTTTGTATTTAATTTGTAACACCTGTGATCATATTCAATCATATTAACATGATTTTATTGGATGGACTTTTAGTTTTAGTTGATTTTGTTCATTATCATAAATAAACTGCTTAACATAATTTGAAGCAGTTGAAGCTGAAACAGTCGTCTATTTACATAAATATACAAAACATGTTTAATTTGACAAAATAATTATTCAAATATGCATAATAAATAGAATGACCCTTATTAAAATAGTGCCCGCATAATACACAGATGTCCCACAAGGTCAATCATTAACATATACAGATGCTGATAGTCAATGATATGCAAGATTTATCCCCCCTTAGAATCCCTCTCTTGTAGATTATTTGATGAAGAGCACATAAAGTCCCATTGCTGTACATATTAAAGCCACTGGTATGTGTAACCTTGTACCAATCACAGAGGCTGAAAAACAGAACAAAAGAACTTCTTAGAATGATAAATAAAAATAATGGCTAATAATGAGTTTGAAATCCTTGTTCAACAGTGAAATGATATCAAAAGCTAACACTCTGTTTCTGGTCTGGAAATGTTTAGTTTTCGCCCGATAGGAATTTAAACTTTTTGTATACGGTTACAATTTGCTTACACTGGTTAAAAATATCAAGCCTGTGCAGTATAACCTTAAAATGAGATAACCTAACATTTGCATTTGCCGCCCCTTTGCATTTTTGTTTTTAAAGCAGAAAATATGCATTTGTTAAAAATAAAGCAAAATTGCTTTATAATAAAAATTTCATTGATGATCTGATTGACAAAATTTGTCACAATCAGTAACAAAAAGCAAATTTAAAAGACCACTGCAAAAAATTAAGGAAACCTATTAAATTGGTCCCTCTAAAATAAGTTTGCATAACCATGGGAAGACCCCTTTCAGTCCATTCTCCCAAACAGCACAGGCCTGAAGGCTGAAATATGTAGGACATAAACGTAATCCGAGTTAAATAACTCACAATCAAATAAAACACAAAATATAACAAAAAATATGTAACAAAACAGTCTCATTACAGCTGTATAATCAGGGACTTAGGCTCTAGGCAGACACCCATCCACCCATTCAAATGGACACCTTGAAGTGAACAATTGCCTCATTTGGACACCCTGTTTTAAGAAACTTTAACACCCAGTTATTGGAAATGTGAAGCAAAATGAGCATTTTGGACATCATACTTTTGATTTCTGGCTAAACCTCTGTGTATAATCTTTACAAATAATGACACTGCTGGATAATCACAAGACACAAAAAAGATCAGCTGCATGTTTTAACTAAGGTTAAGCCATAAGTCTATGAAGCGGACCAGCACTGATTGATGAAAAAGCTCCCCCTAGCGAGACATTGAGAAACCTTGAAGGACATGAATTAGATGTGGAATCACGGGTAAATTATGCTAACGCTGTTTTTAACCGCTTTTCAAACGTAATATTTTACCCAATAAGGCGTCATTGGATTCTGACATTTAAACTGCACAAAACGAACGAAATCCCCCATTTCTTGTGCAATGAGTCATATGGCACTATAATAGTCCACTGAAAGTCACAATGCTGTTGAGACTGGGTAATGGCTGATTTCATACTTCTGCTTGATAAGACTTCTGCTTTTAAAAGTTAGTAGCTCTGAGAGCACAAATGTACCAGGAAGCTATTAACTTGTCTGGATATAAGTTGAAAACATGAGGAGAAAAACACATCTCACCTTTATAAAATACACCTAAAAATCCTTTTTTCTCTGATAAGAACCATTGTTTTAATCTTGGTACTTTCCTCATATACGCACAGGTGCAAATAACAAGTAGTCCAAATATTAGGATTCCATCAAAGGAGTACGCTGAAACAAAAAACCAAAAGCGAATGGATCATTTTTATAACCGCTAGATGATGCTTAAGTGATAATTGTTTGTTTGATTGGGTTTTACGTCATACTTGAGGTTATTTCACTCATATGACGGCGTGTCAGCCCAATGGATGAAGGAAATCACCCTATACGCCACTGGAATTATTATTAGTCTGTCAAAATCTCAGATTAAACCATGACCACTGGGTCCATGTCACAGTTAAACACATTAAAATATGTATGATTACCTTAGTTACGGTAAATGACTACAGTGCTTCATTGAACATCAGTCTGACAGACAGAATACATAAAACAGAAACTGATCGTTCATCTTCACAAATCACAAGAATACAAAGGTAGTGCGGTCTGCATATATGCTTTAATTGTTAGATCTTGTTCGATTACAGAAAAATACAGTAATATGGACATTCCTTCTTTTTTAAAAACTAATATTCCCAGCCATGGTATAGAAGAATACAATTAATAGCAAAATTTTATCATTTTTTTTTTAATAACAGCCCCTGTAACACTGTATTTACTGTACAGTTAAGTTTGTCAACTGACAGTTTTTTCGCAAAAAACTCTGTCGTCCTTACACCATAGATGCAAATACCTGTGAAAGGTCACATACGTTATATATTGACAGAACAGCATTCTGCATTTGTTTTGTAGGAACCAGGTAGTCAAGATTTTGCAGATCTTTATTTACCAAAATGGACCTTTTTCTTTTTGAATGGAAAAAATCTCATAGAAACGCATGTCGATTGACAGTGTTTTGATCTTAGAGCTCATCACATGCATTTATTGCTTATAAATGTAATCTTAAACTGTATCCCGCTGTGACCATACAATCCAGACATGCCCCATAACCCCCATTGCTATGTGTGTTACCCTGTTAACAGTTAAGCCTGTTTCTACACTTGTCGACTCACAAACAACTGTTATTTTATGAATCAAATGATTAGAATCATGAGAAAATGTACAGATTAAATCTGATCCTAAAATCAAAATAGCTATGTCTCCAGAGCTATAAAACCTACTGTGTTGTAATAATATTTCTTGAAACTCGCTATTTAACAATCAAAGTGTAACTATAAGGCAAATTTTCAAAATTATACATATGGATCAATTAACATCAACTAGTAAGATCATGGTAGTATACCATGACAGTCGTTGAGTTATGTGGCAAAATCTGTAAATGACAGAAAGTCAATATTTACAACAACAACATAATGTTAAACAACAGTATACAAATGTAAAATCAATCAAAAAAACTTTAATTAAAATAGTTGCACCAGTCTGCGCGAGATCACTTTTCACATCTTACCGTTCGTCATTTTGATGCTATAGTCAGTGCTGGACAGAAAACTTTTGTGATGAACTAAACGATCACAAAATGACAGTCCACTGACACATTCCAAAATTTACACTGGAAGTGGAACTCTTCTTTTAACGCGTGGACCGGAAGTGAAAACAACACATGCTTGTCTAGTTTCACTTGCGAAAAGTTGCGTGAGATTTTTTAATTGCATGTTACAGCTTGTTACACAAGCTTTCAAATCACTTGATTGCATCTCCTGTTCAATCGCACATGTGTGGGTAAATAGGTAAGGGTGGATCTGTGTAAATATGGATACAGATTGATGATCTTATGCCCGATTTGTCTCCTTATATGGTGGTTCTATAAGTAGGCCTTTAAGCTTACAGGTTAAGAAGTTGCTTAATAAGCTGATAAGGCTACATTGTAATGTATGATAAACTTTTTAAGATACAGAACTCTGCATGTAGAACCTGATCTGCGAAATGGTCCGAGAAACTAGCTGATAGATACGTTAAAAGGTCCACAAGCCACAATGCCTTCTACTTAAGTGTCCTCCTGCAAAAACGTCTGCTAATACTAATTGGCCTATTAAGCTTATTAAGCTTATTAAGCTTCGGCCTATTACGAAGGGATTAGAGTGTGTGCTTACTAATCATACTCCAATTTACCGTTCATGGGATCGAGTCCGTCTGTCGACCATCAGGTATATGAGTGAGTCACAGGATGTGGCTCCGGCAATCGTGGAGGTGGTTTTTGCGAGGTTTCCTCTCGGTTTTCCACCGTAATGAGGCAAGGAACAGTGTGAAGTGGACAATCTGTCGTCATATAAGTGAAATACCCTTGAGTACGACGACGTTAAACCCCAATCAAACAAACAAACAAACCTAATCAAACAAAGTTTTCAATGTTTGTCCTCTTGCTTTTATTCAGGTCATTTCAAAATGGCACAACCTGTGCCGGAACATATTAGCTTTCCTGACGAAGAAGAAAAAGTGTTTGCTTTGTGGAAGTCACTGGATGCTTTCAAAACTTCCCTTAAACTGTCAAAAGGCAAACCAAGGTATTGTTCATTTTATGCTCAAATTTTAATACAGATATTCTCTAATCAGTATAACCCTCTCAGGGGTAAGCTTATGTCTAAGGGCAGTTTGTTTGAAGAGAAGCTATGCTGTCTTTACTTAGCACTGGAGGAAAAATTAACTTTCCAACATTGAAATGTTTCATATCTTGATTGTGCTAGTGTCAATTATTGTTTGAATACACGGCCGTCATATTTATAATTAATACCCTTAAGCACGACCTACATGTAAAGCACCAATCAATCAATCAATCCAGTAATCACAATGTGTCTTTAACAGTCTGAACAATCAAGATTTTGTATTTTGTGATTGCCCTATCCTGTCAGTATATGAAAGAGTCACACGATGTGGCTCCGGCAATCGCCTGGGTGGTTTTTACGAGGTTTTCTCCCATTTTACCACCGTAACTAGGCAAAGAATAATGTAAAGTGGACAATCCGTCATCATATAAGTGAATTACCCTTGAGTACGATGTTAAACCCTGATCAATCAAACAAACAAACTTATCCTGTCATTGTTTGTTGTTAGAGACGCTGAGGTTGATTTCCTTCACCTAATGGGCTGGCATGCAGTGTTGTGGGTGAAATTATAACCTTAAGTTTGATGTAAAACACCCATCAAACAAAGATATCATTGTTATCTCAGTTTATTTATTTTCTTTTGTTATGATTTTAGCCCTCTGGCTAAGGGCAGTTTGTTTGAGAGAAAGAACACACATTGCTGAAATTCAAATCAAACTTGGGATAGTTTCAATTTTCAAGCATTTATAAAATATTCAAATCGCCCTGAGACTTCATGCAGTATGATTACATTTATCGCCAGCTTAAGACCTGCTGGTTTGAATGGCTGTGGTTTAGAAATTATCCCCCTTAGCTAAAAGACACATGACTTATCTCCCTTGAAACAAAGCAGTCTGATCATGAATGACCCTGAACATTAAGGAAAAATTCTCTGTATGAAAAGATAATCAGAGTATATATATTTGAAAACAATAACTGTGGGTTTTTTGTTCATATTGTGGGATGATGTAGACAACTGTTGATAACCTTATATTCAAGGTGTTATCCGAGGAGTACAATATATATAGTTGTACAGTTTTAGTCAGTGTGTTAGGTAGGATTGGAAATCTGCCTGTCATAAATCCCTATTTTGAGGAATTTTGCCTGTTAAAATTTACCATTTTTCTATCTTTCCCATGTTAAAATTCAGAAAATATACCTGTCATTTTAACCATTTTTAGAAATCTGCCTTTCAAAAATGATAGATGAATGGGTGTTTTGCTAAGACTATGGTTTTACTTTTGGTTGAACTTGGCGATGGCTGTCTATCAGCTGTCATATATATTCAAACCCATCTTTGTCTGTCTACATGTATATAAATTATTTAGAATGAATTACTACATGTAGTCAAGTGGACATCTATGAGTTTGTCTAACACAACTTAAAGTAAGAATGATTGATTCATTGGTGTTTTATGCCATACTTAAGGGTATTTCACTTATATGACGGCAGTGTATTCTAACAATAATTTATTCTAGCGAACCATAAAATGTGAGGTGTTTTGATACTATTGGAAAGTTTATCCTCCTCCAGTGCTAAGTAGAAACAGCATTGCTGCTCTTCAAACAAAATGTCCTGATCCAGGAGGCTGCTTAAAGTAAGATTTATATGTATGCAGTGCTTGTTTTCTCCTCTCTACTTATGAATAATTTCTTCCAGGTATACGTTTTACGATGGACCTCCGTTTGCCACAGGCCTGCCTCATTATGGTCACATATTAGCGGGAACTATAAAGGACGTAGTGACGCGATGGGCTCATCAGAGTGGGTATCATGTAGAGAGGAGATTTGGATGGGATTGTCACGGATTACCAGTGGTAGGATTAAACATATAGCCCACAAGGCCAGTAGGCCACACAAATTTAATAAGTCAGAATACAGGCAAACTTTATTGAAAAAATGCAAAATTAGAAAGAAAGAATTAAAAAAAAAATGGTGTTAATATTTTTTCAATGTCCGATGACTGTGGAGTAAGGTGAATTGAAGCTAAAAAAAGAAAAGAACCCTTTTTGAGACAAACTGATTTAGGAAAATCTGTTGCGTGGGAAGTCCTGCTGTGGAGGAACATTATCTTTCCTATTGGCACAAACATTTCACTATTTATGGTTGTGTTAGTAAATTTTAAAAAATTAAAAAATTTTTAAATAATTTTAAACTTTAAAAAAATTTAAAAAACTGTCACATATCATTTTAATTTATGTAAATCTTTGAACAAAAATGTAGCTATTGTTCTTTTAAGTGACTTTAAGTGTACATGTATATATGACAATTAAATTAATTATTTATACTGGGAATAATTTTGTAGACTTTAAAACTGAATTTTTTGTGAAAAAAGGTAATATTGGGAAGTACTCATTTTCAGATGCTAGACAAAGAGTTGATAATTTTTCAGTTACTTTCAATAATCTGTATAACTTATATCTATGTTTCTATAGGAATATGAGATAGATAAAACTCTTGGTATCACCGGACCAGCTGATGTGGCTAAGATGGGCGTCGATAAATACAACGCTGAGTGCCGGAGTATCGTCATGAGATATTCTGCAGATTGGAAGGTGAGGTTCAGTCTGAAAAACTAATAGATCTCAAAATTTAAAATTAGTATCAAATAAATAAATAAAAACTTTGATGAAAAAAGTTTCATTCCATTGTTTTTGCAGTTGACACCGATGTACATGTACATTCCTTATCAGTTCCTGGCAACACAAGCAGTCATGTAAAAGTCAAATACTGAACACAACCAGTCATGTAAAAGTCAAATACTGAACACAACCAGTCATGTAAAAGTCAAATACTGAACACAACCAGTCATGTAAAAGTCAAATACTGAACACAACCAGTCCTGTAAAAGTCAAATACTGAACACAACCAGTCCTGTAAAAGTCAAATACTGAACACAACCAGTCATGTACTAGTCAAATACTGAACACAACCAGTCATGTAAAAGTCAAATACTGAACACAACCAGTCATGTAAAAGTCAAATACTGA
>JAQQZZ010044393.1:0-10288 GCA_030265115.1 Mopalia vespertina | reverse complement strand
TATGATCATATCGTAGAGAAATATGTGATCATTGATTGTCGATATCCTTATGAGTTTGATGGGGGACATATACAGGTTAGTTGTCTCTTGCTTTAGTTATGGCTTTCAAGCAAAATAAGTTCATTTTATGGCAGATTATGGAACTCTGTTTAAAAGAATCAGTTATATTTAAAAAACATGCTTCATTAAAGCAGGTTAATTTAGTTTGGAGAACAAACTTGTAGGATTGATATGCACAATCCATAGTCTCATTTTACTCAATATCGGGCCCAGAATCACAGAGTGTTTATCAAATTTATCATTCCGTGTTGCTAAGGAAATGTTTTGATTTCTTGTGACTCATGTGAACTTTTATTCTCATTGACTGAAATCATTCCACATGGTATACAAACAAAACATGGGTAATCAGTATCAACCAGTCAGAATTTTGTGTGTGCTTTCAAATGTTGGGAGAGAGCTTCCCATTGGCTTGGTGTTCTCAGAGCAAAGTGCTAGCATGAAACTGATCTGTTTGTAATGTCATTGTCTTGTCTTTGTTTGTTGCCAGTGGTTTCAAGGGTATTTTCATCACCCATTGGGCTGGCATGCTTTCATATAAGTAAAACAATCTTTAGTACAGTGTTCAACCCCATTCAAACAAGCAAATCTTGATAATCTAACCTCAAACATCTGAATGATATTTCTTAGAATAAGAATATTGAGGGTTCAGAGAAATCTGCAATAAATCATACATTTGAGATGACATGAAATTAATATCAAATGTACATGTTGTTATTTCAGGGAGCGAAGAATTACTACACAAAAGACAGTTTATTGACTAATTTAATAGAGAATAAAATAGAGTTGGAGAATAGTTTGAAGAGACTTGTGCTGATATTCCACTGTGAATTCTCCTCAGAAAGGGGACCTAACCTGTAAGTAATTTTTCTCAACCTTCAATGTTTCAGTATAGATACTACCATCATTATCAATCATGTAAACACCAGCTCCTTAGGATGGTGCTTCCTGTTGCCCTCCTGCTCTCAGAGCTATGCGGCAACAACATGCCTATTTTTTTGTTGCATATTTGTTTTTTTGTCTTGTGATTGACCTGTCTTGTCTTTGTTTGTTGCCAATGGTGTCGAGGATGATTTTCTTCAGACATTAGGCTTGCATATCGTATAAATGAAATAATGGCCTCCAATCAAACAAAGAAATAAAAAGAATATAAGTAATAGTATGCTTAAAACTCGTATTTTGACTTTAAGCCTTGACACAGGCACTGTTATATAAAGTGTGTACTAATAATTTATAATTTACTGTGAGATTAAGGGATCCCTGCCCCTGGACAGTTTGGTGTTACACCACAATCCACCAAATGCTTCACGTTTTATGATTGTGTTTGTGTGGATATCATTGGAGTTCATCAGACTATTCTTGTCACACATGTGATGGCACTATTACATGAGTGAAATATCTTATGCTAGTTTCCGTATAAGTGGAGAATCCAAATCTGGATTTATCTGCATTTTTTGTGACAGCAAAAATAAAAATTGTCCGGACTGGATAAGTAAAGCATATAAACCTTAAAGAAAAGCAAAGTTAGAACAATGTTCCAGTTATCACTGCCAGACACTAGTTGGCACTCTGTAGTTTATGCTGAGCGAGTCATCTTGCTATTATTCGAAACCAGAGTAAGATTCATTTTCCAATCGAGGCACACATTTAATGATAGTTGGCAAAAAGAGTGAGTGCACTGTCGTCATATAAGCTGACCTGCCTACCCATTGTTTTCTGGAGTATTTTGTACTTGAGCATTTCATGAATCTATAATTTTTTCTTCAATCAATTTGTCAATTATCATCTTTTTAGGTCCCGTTTTTTACGTAACATGGATCGAGGTAGTAACAAAGATGTGTACCCACAACTGTATTACCCAGAAATCTACCTTTTACATGGTGGCTACAAAAACTTGTTTGAAACACAAAAGGTAAACCTCATAATGATACATATTGTATTTCCATTACAAACAATCAAATGTCACTCTAATTTAGAGAGAAAAAACGTCAGGATATATAAGACAACCTACTAATAACTATATAAACACAAACTCAATTTGTGGGAAAGATGTTAAACAGGTTAAATTTTCCTTATGTCTTCAGATAGATGGGAGTCAAATGAAGTGATTTTGACTATAGTGGGTGTGTTGGGGAGGAGGGGGGGGGGGGGGGTAGTAGGTTCTTGCAAGATTTCTCTCATTTTTCCATCTTATTTATTTGAGTCGACAGTAATAAGTTAAAATTCTATCATTATATAAGTGAAATTCTGTTATGTACAATCCAACGCAGCAAGCTATCAAACATCTTTTAATGTTCTAGTGATGCCATTCTCCATTTAACAATTCATATAACGGTAACTTGCACACATTAATATATTTATTTTATAATTTTGTAGCAATGCTGTGTACCCCAGACATATATGCCGATGCATCATCAGGACCATAAAGAAGAACTGCGCAAGTTTCGCTTGAAATCAAAATCGTGGGCGGGAGAGAAAAAGAGCAGTCGATCGGCCCTTTTTAAAGGATTTTAATTCCCATTTATTGCCACTCCTTCTGGTTTGGCAGCAGATTACATTGGTCATTCTAAGTGCTCACTGTTGTTTTCTTGTTACTTCGGTAGTTGTTCAAGGAATGCCTTTGTGTTATTTAATATTATTATATGGTTTATGATTTGTTTTTAGTGTACAGTGTTGTTGTACAGACTTTCCCTGTCCAATTGTACAGCTACCCACCCCAAAAATACTAACACGTTAACAACATATTATATTATACAGGTATCTTGTATTAGATATTTATCTTAATTTAAAGAATTTCTATTCTTCTCAATCTTTCCATTATTTGCTTTTTTTTTTAAACCGTCTTTATGTTTTGTAAATAGTTTGTCAAGATCATATTTTAACAAATTATCAAATATTACCGACAAAACTCCTTCTTTCTTCCATGTTGATATCGGAAATACATTGCCAACAGACTATGAAATAATCTTCAATGGCTATAGTGCTGACCGATTTCCAGTCAATTAAAAGTATAGTTTGTCAGCATGAAAATTTTGTTTGAAATTTATGTCCCTGTGTATATTAGCACTTGAATATTTTACAATTCATTGACAATTGTATTGAAATATTGTGACACAAACAGAAACCTTTACCTGGCATACTATATAATAGAAGTTTATTCATAGTCTGTTGACAATATATCAAAACTATCACTTTAGCATGTATCAGCCTAATACTCTGAATGTATATAGAGACTTACATTCCTGGACAGATTTGCCTCACCTCTGTCAATTCACACACTCTCTGGCAGCAAAATCATTGTAATATATCAATATCATTATAATTACAGACAGCATAATTGGCAACATATATGAAATAGAAAGTTGCAAATTTTTACGAAATGTCCAAAGTATATTTTTTATTTGATATTCTACAAAATATTACAGTTGTTTCCACCCCTCTGTGTAAATACAGATGTGTTTAGGGGGGTCTCCATTTTTATTTTGTTAAACTTTTTTTCAATTATTGTTATTATTATTTCATTTTTTTTTTTTTTCACATTTCTGTAAAGTACAAAATAATAAAAAAAGGGCAGATAACCCACAGGAGAATTAAATATACAAAGGTCTGTAAATATGGAAAGATATTAATATTTTTAATTTGAACTTCGTTTCAAGCTTTGTTTAGTTCCTGGAAATGATTAAAACAGTTTAAAAGACAATATATTTTTATTGTTGGTGATAGTAAAAAAAATAAAAGATTTAATTTAGTTTAGACTTTAATCTGCATCCTGTATTTGAGATACAATCGTAACTGTATGATAGTGTATTAATACTGATTTTATATTGCTCCTGCTTCATGCAAACTTAGGTTAGGTAATGTCTTTCTGCTTTCCTTCGACAAACAACAAAAGAATTCAGGATGTAAATCTTTTATCAGTGTTTTGTTGTATAAACTAGTGTCTTTATTAGTTTGAAATGTTTTACTTTATGGACTTATGTATTTCACAGTCAACCAGACATACTGAACTTAACAATCAGTGATTTTTAGGATGTTTATTGAAATATTTTATTACAGACAATGGAATAATTTACATTAAATATAGTATATATTACATGTTGTGGGACTTGAAAGAAGTCTGTCATAAATGCCCTGTCCTAACTTTAAAAAAAAGAGTCAACATTCTCTGCTTTAGAGAGAAGACATTTTAGATTGGACCTAAATTTTAAATTGTTTGGGATGGGCTTGAGAAGTTGACTTTGATCATTCCCTACATGTAGATAATGTAGGTTTTTAAAGATAATTGTTGTTTTTTTTTGTTTTGTCTTTTATTAGAAAAGTGTAAAATAATAATAATAGTATTGTTAAATGTTGAAGAAGCTTGGATTTGTATCAAACCTCGGCGTGTTGTAAGTGTAGAAAATATGTGGTACGCTCCTTTATCTTCCAAACATTTAAAGACAAAAGTCTTATTCTAAGCCCATAGTCTAGAGAAATGTTTAATGTTGTAAGAAAACTTTTTAAGAAATTTAAAAAACACAAAATGAAAAATCTTTGTGGATTTGATAGTACTTGAGAAACTGATCGTGTTATTTATTAAGGAGGACAATAATTTCCTTGTTACAAGAACATATTTATTATACACAAGAATACAAATTTCTCTGTGCTCTGTATCACTCCTTGTACTAATTCGTAAATACAAACAATTCAAAGAAAATAAAAAATAAATATTTTGTGTCATGTCAAAAATTTCCGTGTTGGCTTAAATTGTTTGAGTTCTTCTTATATCAGATTTAAGTTGTTCATGTGTTGTTTTGCCAAACTGCAGTGGATGAGGTGAGGGTTGCTGAGGTTCAAGAAGGGTCACTCCCTGTCCCAGTTCTTCATTAAGAACCCAGATAGCACAAGGCTGGTAAACACCATATCAAGCTAGTAATGTATACTTTGTTGTTGTTAGTAACTTTAGTATATGCTATACTACAGATTACTGCTTCCAAGACCTGCTATAACGAAACATAGGAACAAGTGGTCGGCAAGCGCAGTTTTATCAGAAGAAATCAGAAGGGGGGTACTTAGACTGCGTATGGATTTGCGTAGTTTTTCGGCGATTAACTCAGAGAAATAGCCGCCAGATTTTGGTCCATCTCTTCGTGTACAATTGGTTGAAAGAAGTTTGAATGTAACTAAATTCACTTACTTTCAAAACAAGCGAACTTGTAATAATCTATAAACTGCTACCATAGCACAGTGTATAGGGCTAATTCCATAATGTTGGAACTTGGAAAGTAAATTTCCCTTCAGTGCTAAGTAAAGACAGGATTGCTACTTTTCAAACAAACCATCCCTAGCCAGAGGGCTCGAATTTTTTAAAAATAATTTCGACTAATTTTACATTGTGTACATGTCACTGTACATCAAATCATAATAAATATAATAATAAGTATTTCTGTTTAAAGAGAATTGGTTCAAGTAAATCTAATATTTTGAGGGAAAAAAAGTTATGTAGTTATAATAATACACGTATAGTTATGCTACTGTAGACAGAAGTTTAACAGAAATTCAGTTAAGCATCAGTAACATGTACAAATCCTCACCGGATGGTAAATGCATAGAATTGTTTTCCTTCTATGTTACACAACATATACTATTTCTTTCTTATTATTGTCAAAATTATTGTTACCATTTAGCAAGAGGCAGTGATGCCTAAGCTTAATAGGGAATTGAAGAAACGGTAACCCTCGAACAATGCCCGAGGGGTTAATTATTGAAATCAAAGTTATTGTTCTTGTTCTTGCTGTGCTAGTTTAGCCAGATGTATAGTATATAGATCATCTGTGCTCTGTTGCTGACAACCATACACGATTTGCAATAATAATAGCAGATTAAATCACTAAATCTATATTAGAGATAGGCCTTCAACATGGCCGGAGTGACGTCCATTACCTAATCCAGAAATAAATTTAATAGCGGTTTAAGCAACCGGCTGCTGGTTGTCTTTTTATTTATGTGTTTTCCTCATACCAATTTTTATCAAATTTATATTAACAAACGAGCAAAAATTACATTCAACATCAGTTACCATTAACTGATCTCTTTAAATGCAATCATTTATTTGTAGCTAATATGGGCCCATTGTGTCCATGGCATATATAGTTGCACAACAAAGTCTGACAGCCAGACAGCTTATCATGATAAACAACTGTGAAAATAGTCTGGCTGTCTTCAGTGCGTCGAGAGTCGTCTCCCCTGTTCTTGGGTTTTCAACATGGCTAGTATTATAGTGTCGCTGTCTAGCGCGCTAGCTAGCTCAGGGGCGACATCTATGATGAGTGCATATACTATTTTGCAGTGCTAAACTAACGAACAAACTATTGTCGATATAACTTGCATAAACAAAATTTTCAAAGATAGAAGGCAAGTAGGCCTACCGAACAAAGAACGTGCGCTGGAATAGGACAAAGAGTTTGCATATTGACTATACTCTCTGGCGAGACGCACCAAGCAGGACTTAATAACGGTAATCTCGACCACTTCGCCATTTGTCCTGGCTAACTATAATTTACTTCTTTTTAACAAAAGACGGATATGGCTGTTTAGACAGCACATAATGTGTCAGTGGTTCCCGTTTAAAAATTGTGAAACTTCGTAGTCGTTCTGTTGTGAGCCTCTGTAGTTAAGTAAGTTTGATCGACCGCAATCCCTGAAAGCTGGAGTCCCAGGTTCGATTTCCCGTGGAGACAAACAAAACTTTCTTTGTATACATTTATAAATAAAGCAACCCAGCAGGCTTTTGCAAAATGTACGTAAATAAAATATTAAACGTTTTCAGAAATCGAATTTAAAGAATCACTGATTAATTACCCCCCCAAAAAAAAAAAATATATGATACATGTAGTATGGTATTTTAAATAACTTGCAATCCCAGCATACAAATCGTTCTGTCTTAAGACCGGATTTAATCAAGATAATGTTAATCCAGGTGCCCATGTAGTATCTGCGAATTGAATGTATAAGCGGAGAAAAACAAAGCAGCTAATCTGTGGATTAGCCGCCATATAATTGTGTTGTTTAAGAGAACCAACATACAAGGATTAGTTTTTGTTTGATTTGTTTTAATCCATAATCCGCAACTAAGCCCACAAGCTAGCATTCGGTATCTGGCATCACAGTTATAAGTCTATATAATAGTTTTATTTAATATTGAACCGTGTTATTTATATATATATTTTTAATAAATGAAGAGAGAAAAATTTGCCTGCCTCCACAGGGATTCGAATATAGAAATATATATTTGAAAAGAGTTTTGTGCAATAAAGAGATATATAGGGTCAGTCACTGACTATATGTTTTGTAGTCGATATCTGAACCAAAATGTATATAAGGCTTTTCCTTGAGAATGTATCTACAATATAGTATATCCTCTTAATAAATATACACCCATGTTCCAGAATGATTTATGTTGGCAAAAACATTATCTCGGATATTGTTGATTAGTTGGTTTAGAGTAAAATACAAATAGAAAACAATAAATTAAAGGCAGAAGTTCTTATCAAATTGTGCATGTGAAGAAAACAATAAATTAAAGGCAGAAGTTCTTATCAAATTGTGCATGTGGAGTAATTGATTGGCTGGTATTTTAAAAAATAGAAGAAACAGGTGATTTACTTAGTTACCAAATTTGGCACCGGTTTTCCTGCATATACGTATAGAAATGAAGTCACCAAAGACATAATGCCAATCCCAGCGGGCACTCGTCACCAAAATCACTGGTGGTACACTGGGGAAGTGGTGGGGCCACGAGCAAACCACGTGGTAAACGTCTTGTGGCTGGACCCACCAGAAAACCATGCGAATACCGCGTGGTTAATTTGTCGTGAATGGAACCACCTTAAAATCATGTAAATAACACGCGATTAATTTGTCGTGAATGCATGGTACCACAAGAAAACCATGTGAATACCAAGTGTTTAATTTATACTGGCCTATACGTAAAGAAATGAAATCACCAACGAAAAAATGTCAATATGTTGATAAAAGCTTACTTTATACGCTCTACATATACCCCATGGTCGATTTGTTCTCTTAATTGATTGATTGGAGCTGACACCGTGCTCAAGTGTATTGCACTTATTCAACGGCAGTGTACTCTAATACTAAACAGCAAAACTGCAAAACAAGAGCCAGGTATCCTAGATCCATGCAGTTGTTAAAATATGCTATAGAACCGTCGAACTGGGAAAATTCTTGTGGGGGACATGTCCAATTGGGAAAATGTGGGGAGATGGGAGGGGGAAATTGGGAAAATGTATACTGAGGGGGATGTCCTGAATTCTTATATTGAGCACAATTTCTCTTTCTTGTTTTTAAGAATGACATCCTACACTCTCCCAATGTCTCCTGTTAACGCCATGGAATTGAAGCGGTCATAGAAAAGGCTTTAGGCTTTTTTTATGTTTCTAAAAAGCAATCACACTGGTACATGGATGAAGATTAAATAAAATCGATGAATAATCTTATGTCCTAGATAAACTCCCAGAGGCAAGTTTCTCAATAAACCTTATCTCGAGTTGTGTTATGGGTAACCTACAGACATCTTGAGAGAAGGTAATTACCATTATAAAGTATTGTTAAATATGTAGCCAACAAGGTATTCGGCATGGGTTAGAAATAAATCAGCCTACAAATTACTATTTCAGAGATATAGAGGTTAACCAATGAATATGTCTGTTAAAGAGAAGAGTGTTACAATATATTAGACTTTTCGAAATATCAAGCTATAAGAGACGTGAGTTTTCCCTGGTGTTACTTCAGTCGACACCCATAACTTACAAGGGCTGAAGCTCCTCGGTAAGTAAGGCCGGTGACCTGGAGTAATTGCTAACGTCATTACTGTTTTATCCTGCATCATATGAAGCCGATATAAGAAAAAAAAAATTTAAAAAAGAATTAAAGATTCTCTGGATACACAATATGAATGCGTAAGAGAAATGAAAGATTTTCATGAAGGGCGGTTTCCACACGTCTGAGAATGACCTTATCCCATTTGTATTCAAATATGACCAACCTACTACCCGATTAGCCAAGTCGTCTTATATACAAGAATATCAAAATTTGGTTCCTAAAATGTTTGCTCACCTCTCACTAAGAGCCATTACAGCGTACAAGATAAACAACAATTTAAAAGATCTACTGGTTAAGGGAAAACTATACAAGCGGCAGAGAACTTGTTTTTCCCATTCTCTTTGAAATGCCTTGTTCTTGGCGGACATGTCAATTTGTTAATTAATATTTCTTTGACATACCCATTTCTGGTTTGGATTATTCTTAACCGATATACCGAATAGTTTCAATACCCGTTTCTGGTTTGGATTATTCTTAACCGATATATCGAATATCCTGTTTACTATACATATTAATAATATATTTTCTCGGTCATTTCATTTTCTCGAGATATCTGTAGGCTACCCATAACACCTCGGGATTAAGAGCTTGTCCCTGGGAATTTATCTGCAACATCAGGCGATTCGCAGTTTTTAATTAAACATCTCCGTGTCAGTGTATCTATATAGTGTATGTTTACAGATCAGAATAGTGATGTAGAGGAGAGAAAAATAAAACCAGATACCTTTTTTCTTTGTTGAAAAGTTCTAAATTCTCGACCAAAAAAATGGCATGGGTTAACAGCTTTGATTAATAATAAACAAATAATTATCATCAATAAACGTAACATTTAATTTAGTCTTTTTGTTCAATTTCCAATAAAGCACATACACATATCACTGTTAACTTGTTCCCACGCTTAATGATCAGATTACAATTCCAGCCTATCCCACCCCCACCCTGATAAACGGATTAGCAATCAACGTTAATCTGTTGATTAGATAATCTTCTATGATTACTCAATTAACACCTTGACTGTTGCTCAATTGCTGGTAATTCCAGACTCAATCCCACTCCGAAGGAAACCACATATGTTACAGTTGTGGTATAGCAAAGCCCCCTATAATTGTCCGATGAGCTTTCGTGCATCTTCCTCTAATCGGACAACCCCGATTCCCTTGTCTCTTCGTCTGCTTTGTCAAAACACGAATAAAATCTTTGAAAAACAAATCCTGTCTATGATTGCGTGCACTAGATGCCGAGCGGCTTTAGTTTAGCAAAGCTCACCTGCTTGTCTTAGTCCTATTAAATAGGCCGTCGACGTTCGATATTTATCATTTGGACATTGACAGTACCTCGACGTCCTATACTT
>JAQQZZ010044371.1:0-10289 GCA_030265115.1 Mopalia vespertina | reverse complement strand
GTCTTTGACAACGCATTTACCTCTAATAATAATAATAATATCTGTTGTATTAAGTTTCAAGAAAATATTTAGAAATTTATGAGTGTGAATTTTCTTTTTTCACTTTTTTGACATTTTTTGGCTTCTCATTTTATACAAAAGCTTCATTTCAAACCGATCACTTTTTAAGAGCATCCCAAAACCCACATGGAAGTTGTAATTTCGTATTTAATAGGCTACAAACACTCATTCGCCGTAAGAAGTACTCATCGCTCGCATTATCCCCGGTTGGTTTCAGTTTCACGGTCGGAAATTATTATTTCCGTTAAAGCTTTGTTAATCCGACAAAACTTATGTATTTTAATAAATGAGCGAAATTGTAATTTGATTACATTCACTCAGCACATTGGACGATAGAAAGCAGTTATTAATGATAATACATCAAATAGTGTATTGCTCATATTGGAATTAGCAACTAATTAAGTCATGCCGGATGTTATTGGAATAAATTGAGTGGCGATTAGTGAGATTATTTGTAGAGTGTAGCAGAACAGTTGGACATAATGGCTTACGATGCACGTGCCTTTAGCGGGCACCATACATGGACGACCTTCGCCCTTCTATTATACTACACTCTTGTAGTAATATGGCTCTAATGTAACCCTTTCAGGTTTTTCAGTCATTGCTCTGGTGGAACCTTTATGGTTCTGTACGTAACCTTCACAACAACCGTTCTTCTTAAGTCACAGAACCGTTTTTGTCGTAATGGTTCCATGTTGAATTATCCTCTTTTTTAAAGAACCATTATTCGTAAGAGTGTACCTCTTATAACGAAATATACTCAAGCTTGTCTGATTGTTGTATTATTTGCCTGATTCGGATTTACGCCGTTATTAATGTGACTTTACTCATATGACTGCGTACCAGACTACTGGGGGAAGGAATCCACCATCGATGTGACTAAGAACAACCAGTCACAATATGCAAAACAAGGACACCATAACAGGTTAGTTTCGTGACGCTTCTGGACGCTAAGAGCGACAGGGGAACCGACAGCTCTCTCTAACCGCCAATCCAATTGCCTCGAGTGGGCGTACATCAGAATCAACGTGGATTTTGTAAAGAAGTCACACCGTTATCAACTATATCAAGTTAACATCGAACAATACTTGACACATGTTCTTGGAAAGATATTGGTCTACAAAAATCCAACTCTGTAAGTAAAATCAGTCGAGGTAAAGTTAAGTACAAGCTGTCAAAAAAGTAAAAGATATATATTGAAAAAGCCATGTTATAGTAACATCAAAAGCGGCATTATTGGTTTATCGCTCTACCTGCATGTCCGCAATTGATTTAAAAAATCTGTTGTCCTACATTTTCTTTGAACATCTGCTTCAACACATGAAATATCTGAGCAGTGAATCAAGTCAAAACATACTGATTTGTTCTCTGTCACTATGGAAAGTAAACAACATCATAGGGAATGTAACAAAGGGATTGTAATCCCTAGCTAATACGTTATTGATCCTCTGTTAATAATGAAAGTGATATTACTGACACATCTGTAGCTATAGAGTTATGGACTTTCGTATGAGCTGCTTGCAAATATAATACTGGATAATAACGGATATACAGGTGTGACTGATTGGTTTTAAGTATACTGTGTTTACCTCTTTCACCTGTCCATTTTCACCATACCCCTTTATTAATTCTTCACTCTTCGATGATATCTTACGGGTTTTTCTAAATATTTTAATTATTTAGGTTTAGTTGTAGATGCTAGTATATATTCATCTATAACTTGTTTTAGTGGTATTAAGAAGCTGTAGCAGTAACATAACACAATTCTATGGATTTCAACTTCTTTATTTATTATGGTACAAGGGTCCAGTGCAGATACTAGCACCTTTCTCAAGGTTAATGACAGGACAGAAAATATGACGGTATATATATATATTACAGTTGGAATCACCACATTTGAATGGCTTTAGATGAATGGCTTTAGAAAACATGTAAGGGGGATTACATCAAGGGGTAAAAATATAGCTAACAATAACATACACGTAGTACTAGTGGTGTATATAACCTCATGTGTGTCCCAGCAAAACGTGCATTTCATAATAGCACCCACGCATGATTTTAAATCAAAGAGCGATTCTTGAACAGACAAATCGAGCATTACCCAATACACGGGTTTACAGTTCCGAGTATAAACCCCGCTTACTTCCGTTCGGGACGCAAACAGTTGCCATATATGGTCAATTCGTTTAAGCTCAAAGCGAGACAACTTCCGTTTGGAACGTAAACTACACCATATATGGCAAACTGTAAAAATGTGTATTGTAACAGAAATACATCTTAGTAACACTTATAATATGAAATTTTATGAACATTGAGCTGTACACTAAGTTTTCACGATACGTCTCGATAGTGAGAACATAGTCCCGCATAAACCAATCCATTGGTCAAACAAACAGACTGTGTTTAATGCTGCTTTTCAAACAGTGTTTTTGTCTACGGTTGAAAGTGCATGGTGCTCACGGCAACCAGAATCAAATCTAATATAAAACAGTCATAACGCCAGAACTGTTGCTATTGATGCTCATGAATTATACTCTTCTGGTATAGATCTTTCTTTCAAGTAAATAGCCAGGACGTCATTGTTCCAAACTCCATCGTGCAAGATTGCTATTGTAACGCGTTTGCGAAAAGATATAATGTAAAAACTGTGTTGTTTTACACCACATGACCTGGTTTTGAACAATCAGAGCACCACAATTTTACATATGGAGTTTAACAAAATGCCATGTCTGTTGTTACACGTTTGCGAAAAGATATAATGTAAAAACTGCGTTGTTTTACACCACATGACCTGGTTTTGAACAATCAGAGCACCACAATTTTACATATAGTGTTTAACAAAATGCCATGTCTGTAAAAGAATATGTTATTTCGAAACACATCACTTTTACAAAGCTTTCCGTGCATGTCTTAATGGCGAGTCGATCAATCAGCGAATCCATCGATCAAATGAACAAATGCATCTTTTTAGTGCAATATCCAGAACCTCAGTTGTATTGGCACACTATACACACTAGCTGAGTGGGCCTGGGGAAGAAAGGTCTGGTCAGCCGAGCCAAGCCCAATACTAAAACAGTCATAAAACCAGAAGCACCGTTATTTACGTCCATGCTCTTTTATTGCAAGCATTATGACAGAAAACTGTTGCTTTAGCGAGGTATGTTTTCAGCTTCATTACACAGAACACTAAAGAATTGATGACCAAAAACCTGTGTTTAAAGATAACATAAGGTTGCAGCAAGCTCACAACTTTAGCAACTATTACTAATTACAGTATTTAAATAGATACCGGTTCATTCTGATGTTGTTGGCAGGTGGCTTATAATGGTCAGAATGAGATCCAGTATATAACAAACATTTAACTGTGACACAAAGATTAACCTCTAGTATCGTCGTTTCGGTTATATATTTACATACTACTCTTTCCTGCGAAAACGTTAAACAAAAAGTATCGCTACGTACAAATGCACATTTCTAAAGGAGATTGTTTCTACATTGCAAAATTCTTCTTGTCCACTGTGTGATTTACGAGAGCTGATACAACGACACGTAACAGGCAATTTACATATAATCTGTTGATCATATGCCTTCATTGTTTTTTTAAAAGTTTGATTGTAGGGACAAACTTTCAGTGATGGTTGGTTGAAAGTGACAAAGTACTACCTATACTAAATCCGAAGTTTAAAATAAACCCATAAAACTATTAAAGTATGATTGTATAATCTAAGTATTCAAAAACACAGTTAGATTGTTTGGAAATGGAATTTTAAAAAGAACTTAAAATGGTTTACATAGAATGATATTCCTGTGCAGAAGAAGACTCCAGTGAGCACTCCGGTGATCAGGGAAATGAGTACGTGAATTTGTTCTTTAAAATTAGATGCCCCAGAAAACATGCGAGTTCATAAAAATGTTCATAATTTTTCTCAAATTAAAATCACCATGTATATTGGTTTTAATATTTTTCAAACCCACATGAATGGAACAAATTGTCGAGAGGTTTACCCTGTCTCGTTAGGAGGCGCTATCATATAAAATATAGACATTGAAAGTAGTCCGGCCTCAGAACATACGTATATGAACAATGTGATACGGATAAATATATACGATGCCTCTGAATCTGTGTGGTGAGACTCATAGGTATACGATAACTTAATAGATATGGCTTCTCACTTAATACAACAGCTTCTATTCACATCTGTCACTTTTATTCGAGCACCCCAAAAACCCACATAAAAGCTACAAAACAATTATTCGCCGTAAGCAGTAATTGGCGCTCGAGTTATCGCCCGTTGGTTTCACGGTCGGAAATAATCATTTCCGTTGAAAATTGCTTAACCCGACAAAACTGATGTATTATATAAATGAGTGAAATTGTAATTTAATCTCATTCACTCAGTACATTGGACGATAGAGAGCAGTTATTAATGATAATGCATCAAACAGTGTATTGCCAGCTCCTATTGGAATTAGGAACAAATGAAGTCGTGCAGTCAGCAGAGTATACTTAAAATAAATTGAGCGGCGATACATGTATGCTATCCAGTGTGATTATTTCTAGTGTGTTTAGTAGAACAGTTGAAGATAATTCTCGCAAACTATGGTACCAGGTATAACAACTGGGACAGCCTCCCTATTTCTATTATAGAAATTCTTTTAACGCAACATACTTTTCGTTAAA
The DNA here is from genome assembly GCA_030265115.1 of Mopalia vespertina. Taxonomy (NCBI): domain Eukaryota; kingdom Metazoa; phylum Mollusca; class Polyplacophora; order Chitonida; family Mopaliidae; genus Mopalia; species Mopalia vespertina. Next base: position 5,548 of record JAQQZZ010044371.1, on the reverse strand, counting down.
ACGTTTTTTTTATTATTATTATTTCTTGCTCTGGATTGTAGGCTTTAGCTACTGCTACTGTCGCTGACAACAACTAACAAGACAAATTTTTGTCTCACGTGATCTTGGTAAAAATACACGCGTCAAAAATTTTTCGACGTGTATGTTGTTCAAAATGATGTGTCCTCAAATTATTTGACGTGTAAGATTCGGTTTTTGTCATATAACATAACACACAGGAAACCTGTCGTTCTTAACAAAGTATAGGTTAAGACCTCTGGTGAGCGTATAATGTGCAGAAAAGTGATAACTTCTGCCCTGTGATTGGCTATTTAAGATATGTTCGGTTTCTTTTTATCACGTTTCCTGTGTACTTTGATACACGACAAAATCGTTATATGACGTTTCCTGTGTACTTTGATACACGACAAAATCGTTATATGACGTTTCCTGTATACTTTGATACAGGACAAAATCGTTTTATGACGTTTCCTGTGTACTTTGATACACGACAAAATCGTTATATGATGTTTCCTGTGTACTTTGACACACGACAAAATCGATATATGACGTTTCCTGTGTGCTTTGATACACGACAAAATCGTTATATGGTGTTTCCTGTGTACTTTGATACACGACAAAATCGATATATGACGTTTCCTGTGTACTTTGATACACGACAAAATCGTTATATGACGTTTCTTGTGTGCTATGTTACATGATGAAAACCTTGTCTAACATGTTAAATAATTTGAGGACACGTCATTTGGAAAAAAACATACATAACATAACATTTCTGACGCGTGCATTTTGACCACGCTGACGTAAGAAAACATAAAGTTTAACGTGAAATAATAAATAAAAAAAATAGTTTTTTTTTTAAATCAGGCAATTTGATTGGCTGGTTGATCACCTAGTCATTTTTATACACTCACGTAATAAAGTGTCGACTTAAGACGCGCTTGAACCACCATACTGGTGTGCTATGTTACATTACAAAAAAATTGTACACGTCAAATACTTTGAGGACACGTCATTTGGAACAACATAAAACGATGAAAAAATTCTGACGCCTACATTTTGACCAAGGACACGTTAGATAACGAAAATCAACATGAGATCAAATTGTAACGTGGTGTTCTTTGAAATCAAGCGATTTCATTGGCTGGTTAAACTCCTGGTCATTTTTTAACACTCACGCGATATAGTGTCGACTTGAATTTTTAAGACGCACTTGGTCCCCGATACCTCTTGTCTCTAAGAGCGCCAGGGGAACAAACAACTCCCTCTAACCACCAGTAAAATTGTCCTCAGTGGGCGAACATCAGAATCAACATCGGTATTGTTCAGAGTTCACACCTTTATTAACTAAATACAGTTAGCATTTAATAACACTTGATGCATGTTCTTACATATACAGTGGTCCATGATAAAAATTCGTCGCTATTATTTAAATCAGTTGTGAAAATAATATTAAATATAGTGTCATTCAATGCTAACTGTATTTAGTTAATATTAGAAGCAGTAAAAAAATTGTTATGTTAACATCAAAATCAGACATGAAATGTTAACACTTCTACCTGCATGTCTGCAAATGGATTTTAAAAATCTGTTTGCCTAAATTATGTTTGAACATCTGTGTTCAACACATGAAAGATCTGAGCACTAATTCACATTAAACCACACTTATTTCGTCTCTGTGACTATGGGATTTAAACAAACATCAGAGGAAAGGACACACACACATGGCAATCCCTGGGTCGAAAATACGGTATTGATCCTCCCTTAATATTGTTAGAGATATTACTGACATATGTAGATATAGGGGTATGCACTGTCGTATTAGCTGTTTGTTAATCGGTTATGAGAAGCAATTATAATACAGGATAATTACGGATGTAGAGGTATCACTAATTGGTTTTAATTTGTGTTTACCTGTTTCACCTGTCAGTTTTCACCATTCAACGGTGGTATCTGACTGGCTTGTCTAAATATTTCAATCATTCAGATTTAGTTGTAGATGCTGGTCTATATTTCTCCTTTGGCTAAGGGCAGTTTGTTTGAAGAGTAACAATACTCTCTGTACTTAGCACTGGAGGAAAATTAACTTTCCAACATCATGGAGACGCTTCACATCTTGCTTGTGCTAGTGTCAAATATTGTTGGAATACACCGCCGTCATATAAGTGAAATACCCTTATGCACGGCGTAAAACACCAATCAATCAATCAATCCTAAGTGTTTAGGTGCAATATTATGGTGAGTAAATTTATTTGCCAATGTAGGTCTTTCGTTGACCACATGTCAAACTCTCTTATCGCCGCACCAGAGAAACATAAATCAACAAAACAGCAACAAACCATATATGAACTATTTACCAGATTTTTGCTATTGTAACAGATTGTAACACCCACTAATGTCAGTATTGCTGAACAAAAGCAGTACCTGGAAAAAAAGACAATAACTCAGCACTTACTGTCCACATCAAATCCAACCCAGTGGATACAATTTTAATGGGGCTCACTGATAACAACAGCGGACAAACCACCAGAAAAATAATGGAAGCAATTAACACGAAAATAGTCCAGCCAAGTTTGAACAGAGACTACGGTACCACCTTCGTATGACCTATGAATTGTTCCATTAGCCATCATTGTCTATCTATAGCCATCATTAAAATCGAACATTATTATTGTTCTTGAGCTTAGATCAGCGTTAACCTGAAAACATGTTGAGGTCAACAGTTGTATATTTAACCATTCAACATTTGGGTGACAATAAGATAAAATCGTTTCCTGATTTTTTTTTTTTAAATAAAGACGTATATGTATGTCAATTGTGCCAGAATAGCCAGATCGCCTATCAACAGTTGTATAAACTGGTACGACCATCAACAAATTCAAAGTAGTTTTTGAGTGATTGATTGGTACTCATCAGCATTCTCTTATATGACTGGTTTATTCAAACAGTCGGTATCATCGACAGCAGCAAGACCGTTAAATCTTAAAGGTTTCACTTTAATTTCCGTTACAATTATATCACAAGATCCCTTATAATGTTGCACAATGCAGATTCCATACTCTAATCAGCGAGAACAGTATGATCATGGAAACAAACCACAACCGTTGTCTTGTGTTCTCTGTTACTTGTTGCATACAATGCATGCATCGATTGGTTGACTCATAAGTGTTTGTCACCACAAGAGCCCAGTTTAATATCGCAAGTCACAGAGTGATGCCGTGATGGGTCAGTTTTATATAACCAAATTATAAGAGCACTGTATTCAAGTTACTCTTATACTATGATACAAAATGAACAATACGACGGATAAGTCGAAAACGACAAGCCCGAATAAACCAATCACTTGGCCAAACGAACAAACAGAGGTTAGTTTCTTTCCTATAATTCCAAACATTGTTTTAGCCATATGTTGAAACGGCATGGCGTGACGAAACACATCATGGAAGGAAATCTAATATAAAACTGTTTTAACATCAGAAGTTATGTTATTTACGCTAATGACTAGTACTCTTCCTGCGTTTGATGTTTACTTCACGAAAATTAACAAGACGTCATTGTGTGGTGTGATATAGGACACTTTGGGATCGATGACTGACAATATGTACATTGTATATAACATAGGGTCGTGACAAACCCACATAACTCATATTCATCACATGAAAGCAAAGGTATATGTAACTCTTCTGATGTTTCTGTGTATGCAGATTAGGATGATTAGAATGTCAACCAATGTCATACAGCCAGCAGTTCTGCGTTATAAGGACACAGACACTGACTGAAAATGTCATCCAACAATACATCAACGTACGTCCTTTAGCTTCAAGACATTATGGATTTTAACGACTTTTTCATTCTTTTGCGTTAACGTCCTACGTGAACATACACTCGCTTTCTAGATCAAATTTACCCACCAGATGAAATCAAACTCACCCACCGTATAGGCCTAATGGCAGTTTGATAAATAAGCTATGTAATTGACTTACAATGTAGAACAAAAAAACGTTACACGAAGATTTTGTTTGTTTGGTGGTTTGGTTTGGATGGCGCATTCAAAGCAATGGAATATTGATTTATGCGTGCATGTACTTTACATTGGATATTACCTGTATATACTCTCAGGTTTATAATGACTGGTATAAATTGACAACAATTGAGTGTATTTTTTTTATGTATATCTGAAAAATGAATACAGACAGATAGGTAAATCAAGAAAGGTAAAGATATTAGCAGATAAGAACTATTTTTAAAAATTAGTAGGTATATAAATTTAAGAGTATATTATAACACAGGGTATGATTGAAGTATATCAACGTTAAATACATTAATCATATATATGATAACGGAAATATGTAGATATATCAAAATTTCACAATGTGATAAAAAAGCATGAAATATCGCAGACCTATACCAAGAATGTATATAATCGATATGTGTATATGAATATAAATGCAGTATAAATTACATGACGTTTATAAAATCTGTTGAAAATAAAGACGTAAAAAACTTTATTTAATCTATGTGTCTAATACCTGGCCCTGGCGCAGAGCTGTAATATTGACGATTTGAAAGAGTACTGCACATACTTCATCTTAAATAAATCAGTGATATATAAACATTGATACATGAACTGGAGGCTTTGGGCGGGTCTTAATCCGTATTGCTGAATACCTTTGCTTGATACAGATGTTTACTCCCCTACGTTTCTATGAGTTTTAGATTGGTTGCGTTTAATCTGGGATATAGTATGTACTATTTAAGAAATAATGTAGGGGACTGCGGTTCATATGACAGTTTATGGATTTGTCCGTCGCCTCAAAAAAGTTATATGGACCGAAGGGAAGCTGAGGTCCATATGGACCATATAACTTTTTCTGGGTGACTGACCAGTCCATAAACTGCCAATTGGTCCAGAGTCCCCTGCATTATTTGTTATATAACATCGAATTTCCTAAATTCTATGTAACTCTTTACTAATGAATCAATTAACTTTCTCCGTTATAGAGCAAATGGTATTCCAATGTTTAAAGTGAAGAGTACTACCAAGGGAAGTTACTCAAAAAATTTTGCGGGCCAATATTTCGTGCGGGCCTATATTGCAAAATAGCGACAGCAACAATCACATGCAAAAAATAGGGAGTAATTTGAGAGGGGTATAATATATTATAATGTTTCACCTCATTTAAATTTCTCTCTATTCTTTGCATGTGTTTGTTGCGGTCACTATTTTGCGGTATAGGCCCACAACGGTATATTGGCCCGCAACATTTTTGAGTTACTTCCCTTGGTAGCACTCTCCAGTGTAAACATTGGAATACCGTTTGCGCTATAGTGGAGAAATTTCCTTCATTCATTAGTAAAGAGTTAGAGAATTATGAAAATTCGGTATAATATAACAAATAATGCAGGGGACTTTGGCCCAAAAGCAGTTTATGGACTGGTCTGTCACCCACAAAAAGCTAAATGGACCAAAGGGATTTGTTTGTTTGTTTGATTGGGGTTTAACGTCGTACTCAAGGGTATTTCACTTATATGACGACGGATTGTCCAC
>JAQQZZ010044360.1:0-10289 GCA_030265115.1 Mopalia vespertina | reverse complement strand
ATCACTTAGGGCCAAACTAGCAATCACAAACTTTGCACTAAGCCATCACTTAGGGCCAAACTAGCAATCACAAACTTGCACTAAGCCATCACTTAGGGCCAAACTAGCAATCACAAACTTCAGACTAAACCATCACTTAGGGCCAAACTAGCAATCACAAACTTCGCACTAAGCCATCTCTTAGGGCCAAACTAGCAATCACAAACTTCACACTAAGCCATCACTTAGGGCCAAACTAGCAATCACAAACTTTGCACTAAGCCATCACTTAGGGCCAAACTAGCAATCACAAACTTCGCATTAAGCCATCACTTAGGGCCAAACTAGCAATCACAAACTTCACACTAAACCATCAGTAAGGGCCAAACTAGCAATCATAAACTTCAGACTAAACCATCACTTAGGGCCAAACTAGCAATCACAAACTTCAGACTAAACCATCACTAAGGGCCAAACTGGCAATCACAAACTTCGCACTAAGCCATTACTTAGGGCCAAACTAGCAATCACAAATCCACACTAAGCTATCACTTAGGGCCAAACTAGCAATCACAAACTTCGCACTAAGCCATCACTTAGGGCCAAACTAGAAATCACAAACTTCGCACTAAGCCATCACTTAGGGCCAAACTAGCAATCACAAACTTCACACTAAGCCATCACTTAGGGCCAAACTAGCAGTCACAAACTTCGCACTAAAGCATCACTAAGGGACAAACTAGCAATCACAAACTTCGCACTAAAGCATCACTAAGGGACGAACTAGCAATCACAAACTTCGCACTAAGCCATCACTTAGGGCCAAACTAGCAATCACAAACTTCAGACTAAACCATCACTAAGGGCCAAACTAGCAATCACAAACTTCGCACTAAGCCATCACTTAGGGCCAAACTAGCAATCACAAACTTCGCACTAAGCCATCACTTAGGGCCAAACTAGCAATCACAAATCCACACTAAGCCATCACTTAGGGCCAAGTAGTAATCACCTCGATCTAATTAAGCAATTTCCTATAGCTAAGGTTATAATCATCTCAGGCCAACATAGCAATCACAAACAGCCAAAATAGCAATCACCTTGGGCCAATGTATCAGTCACCTAGGACAAACATAGCAAAAACCAAGGGTCAACACGGCAATCATCCGATGGCGACGGATTGTCCACTTTACACTGTTGCTTGCCTAATTACAGTGGAAAACCGGGAAGAAACCTCGTAAAAACCAACCCCGCGATTGCCGGAGCCACATCTTGTGAGTCACTCATATACCTGAGGGTCGACATATGGACTCGATCCAGTGAACGGTACATCGAAGTAGGCTCAGAAAGCGCACTCGCTTACCACTAAGCCACTGATGTGGGCCCCAGAAGAGAAATGCAGAAATCACAGGGTCAACAGTGCAATCACCCAGATCAGCATAACAACTACCTAGCCCCGTATAACAATCATCAAAGGTGAATGTAGCAATCATCAAATGCCTATTTAGCAATCATCACAAGCCAAAATAACAATCATCACAAGCCAATGTAGCAATCATCACAAGCCACAATATAGCAATCACCAAAGGCTAATGTAGTAATAATCAAAGACCAATGTAGCTTTCAACAAAAGCCACAATATATCAATCACCAAAGGCCAATGTAGCACTCTTCAACAGTCAACTTAGGAATCACCAAAGGCCAATGTAGCAATAATCAAAGACCAATGTAGCTTTCAACAAAAGCCACAATATATCAATCACCAAAGGCCAATGTAGCAATCATTAAAGGCGAACATAGCAATCATTAAAGGCCAACATAGCAATCACCAAAGGCCCATGTAGTAATCATTAAAGGCCAACATAGCAACCACCAAAGGCCCATGTAGTAATCATTGAAGGCCCATGTAGTAATCATTAAAGGCCAACATAGCAATCACCAAAGGCCCATGTAGTAATCATTAAAGGCCAACATAGCAATCACCAAAGGCTCATGTAGTAATCATTAAGGGCCAACATAGCAATCACCAAAGGCTCATGTAGTAATCATTAAAGGCCAACATAGCAATCACCAAAGGCCCATGTAGTAATCATTAAAGGCCAACATAGCGATCACCAAAGGCCCATGTAGCTATCATTAAAGGCCAACATAGCAATCACCAAAGGCCCATGTAGTAATTATTAAAGGCCAACTTACCAATCACCAAAGGCCCATGTAGCAATCATTAAAGGCCAACTTACCAATCACCAAAGGCCCATGTAGCAATCATTAAAGGCCAACTTACCAATCACCAAAGGCCAATATTGCACTAGGTTTTTAATTACTGCCCAGATACACTGAGCTTGAGACAATGGTATTCCTGTACTTACATTTTTCTCTTCAGACAGATTAAATTATAACAAATTAAGTAATAGTACTTACGGTATATTGTAACTGGGGAAATAAGCCTGTTTTTCCAACAGCCATGTCAAGTCCTCGTATTTTATAAAGCCTCTGAAACATTGCAAGTCAGGTTTTTCATCTTATTTATTTAAACACACACATTAATTGAAATCAATAACCTTCTTTTCTTTTTATATTTCTGTTTTAATATTCTGATCGTTTCATGTGACATCATGCCAGTCAAAGAACCCCCCCCTTGAATGCCAATGACAACAAACTATGACAAGATTGTAGAAGAGATGTCAGGGTATTTTCTAGAACAATTGCCCTGGTTCCTATCCCAAGTTTATCAGACCACAGTCAGGGTTCTCTACACCCTTTCATCTTCATGTTAACACAGATATTATGTAAACAGTTATAGACTGACATTGATTCGGGCTTCTCTTATTTTGGGTGCCCATACATTTTCTGGAACTCCTCTGTTAGCACTGATCACGTACAAGGTAAAATAGAACGACTCAACATAGTGTAGCACAATCTCAAAATTTTAACAAGGGAGGTAACTGAATCTTAGAAAGTGGGTCTACTGTGTGTCCGATATCACATACATTTATTCTGTGTTAGTGTATTTAAAAGGTCCAAAATCTAAAATCTGTGATGTCAGAGGACTAATACTGCCTGCAACTCACCCGTCTTAATATTTTAAGACAGCTACTATGGCTGATAAACATAGAGATAAGGCATTTAACAGTGTTTTGTTTTCATTGAATACTGATTTTTTAGATTAATTTAGCACATCTATAGGATTGTTTGATTGATGTTTAATGTCATACTCAAGGGTATTTCACTTAAATCACGATTGGGTGTCCACTTCATACTGTTACTTATCTAATTACGGTGGAAAACCGAGAAAAACCTCATAAAAACCACCCCGCGATTGCCAAAGCCACATGGTGTGACTCACTTATAAACCTGAGAGTCGACAGACCGACTCGATCCTGTGAACAGAAGGATTAATAAGCGCACACGATAACCACTACGCAGCAGCCGCAAGCCTCACATTTGGAAGAAACTAAAGAAATCAAATAAAATGTCAACATGAGTTGGGTTAATTTCACTTGAGTTATAAACTACAGGATAATTTTTATGAAAACTTACGGAAGTTGTTCCAATACCACTAACACGCCAGACTTTGGAAGAGGTTTTTGAGGGGTGAAGAGTTTATAATCAACCACCATCCATTCATTATTGTACCTGCAATAGAAGTGTTTTTATTAACATTTTGTAGGAGAAATTGTTTGTTTGTTTGATTACCTACAATAGAAGTGTTTTATTACCATATTTAGGAGAAATTGTTTGTTTGTTTGTTTGTTTGATTGGGGTTTAGTGTCGTACTCAAGGGTATTTCACTTATATGACAACGTGCCAGCACAATGGGTGAAGGAAACCACCCTCGATACCACTGACAACAAACAAAGACAAGAAGGGACAAGTCCAGGACAACAGGATGCAATTTTAGAGGACCTAATTTGAGGTTATGCGGAAAAGATTACAGCACAGGCCTGTTATTAGTGTCATAAAGTCTGCCAAGCCAACCAACTGACCTTCTTATTGTAATCAACCAACCAGTAAAAAGAAAATAAGTGTTCCTTGAATAGGGTGTCTGAGTATCGCACAGCAAGGGGAAAAGTATCATATGTTGGCAATATATAACATGTATACATTGGGCCTGTGCTGTAATCTTTTCCAGCATAACCTTAAAATCGGTTGTCTAAAATTTTGTGAGAAAAACATAGAAGTGAGAAGTCAAGCAAAATTTTCTTTCTCTGCACTAAAAATATGACATAACAAGGTATTTATGGATAAACAACTTCTGGGTTTATTGACGAGCATTGTTTCAGGGCATATTCTAGCACCATTGAAATGTTACTATCCCTGCTTCTAAATGCCACTCAACCAACTAAACTATAAATAAGAAGCTTTTTTTCTCAAGATGTGATGATCTAGGTCTTCCCAACAACTCGGAATGAGCCAATTAAATCTTGCCTCAGAGAGTTTATCAAGACAACAAAACGGTTCATTACTTTTTAATTAATAATTAGAGCTTCCCATAGAGAAAGGTTCACAGCCTATACCTGGATGAAAAATTCAAGGTCATTCTGCTGTGAGCTTCTGTAGCTCAATTGGTTGATTGTTTGATTGAGGTTTTACATCGTACTCAAGGGTATTTCACTTATATGACGACATGCCAGCCCAATGGATTAAGGAAACAACCCTCAACACACTGGCAACAGACACAGACAAGATGGGACAAATATAGAACAAAAACAGGACGCAATACAGACATTACAAACAGATCGGCTTCCTGTTCCCCTTTAGCTCTGAGAGCACCAGGGCAACATGAAGCTCCCTCCAACCACCCACGATAATGATAAAGCAGTGTGACCGGACACACAAGGGAACCCCTGAACGCTTACATACATCGGACATGGCATAACGAGGGCCTGATATCTTACTTTTGTCATGTAGTAATCCATGCCATACCCATCGAGAAGCTGGACCTCTTTGATGTACTGTACTTCAGCCTTCGTCACGGGAACACCTTCTAACCTACGATGTGCCTTCAACACTTCTTTGGTTAACTCTAATATTGTAACTTCATCTTTGGTCATAGCCTATAAACAAACAAAAAATAAAATATTAAAGTACTACAATTAAGTTGAATGGGGTTTTTCTTTACCATATAGAGTAAATCGGGACGTAATAAAACAAAATTGGTTTATATGAAGGGTATATTTGGTTCTGGAAAACACATGGGCATCAAAAATATTATATACCCAAATTAATGTCAACAAATTGCTTTTATAATAAAAACTGTGTCCAAATCAAGCTAAAACGGTGTATAAACCTAGGACAAATTTTCTAGAAACTCCAGCGGAAGTAATTCAATATTAGGTGTTATTTAATTTGCGTTATGTTGTTCTCAGTAGACATATTTAATACCATTTCAGTAAACATTATGAAAATAATATAATGTGAGAATCTTACCACAGGCAGCAGCATAAATTCTTTGAGAAGTTCAGGTGTAAATCTGTCCGGGTCGTGGTCACCAAACTCAGCTGTAATATATATAATAGATTCTATAATATTATATTAATAAGTGCTACAATGTATATGCAGGTGAAGATAACATTTTCCGATATGAAAGTTTCAAACGGTTAAAATAATATATAGAGTACAGCATTTAGTTGATTCATGTCCACTCAGTATCAAAAACTTCACATCTCCCCTGCGTGTATAGGTTGTAGTCCAGCTATTGAGCAAGCTTGACAAGATTCCGACAAAATATGGGCAAGATATTGGGCAGAAACGGCCTTAGGAGATGACGCTTTGATCGCTGATTATGGCCAGATTTCCATCAACCTCTGGAGCTGTGTTTAAGCTTTGGGCTTCATGTACTGAGCAAGTCAACCAGAATCGGACTGAACAGCTATGATTAATATAATCAGTGTGGCGATGCACCAATTGGAATGTATAATACAGACATTCTGGTAAAAGAATAGTAAAATAATAGTGCAAATATCATGTGCAATTGACACACAGAATACTACGTTTTTAGAACTATTTCCCTGGAAAGGGAGATAACCATACAGTGATCACAGTTTAGCTTCAAGAGTTTTGTCCCTTCAATAGACCAATTTGATTCATTGTATTGATCAGACTGGATGCTTTTGCTTGTTTGTTTGATTGGAGTTTTCACTATGCTGAAGATTTTTTCACTCCTATAACGGTGTGCCAGCCCAATAGATGACGGAATCCCCCTCAACACCCCTGGCAATAAACAAAGACGGGACAGGACAAAAACAGGAACAATACAAAGACATTACAAACATGTTGACTTCATGTTGCCCCTTAGCTCCTAGAGTACAAGGGGAACAAGAAACCGAGGAGTGGGCGGCTAACACAGTTGCTTATTAAGTACAAATAATCTTTAACCAGTACTTATATTTCTTAGTGCCCTTAGTGTATTTACTAACCGGCAGGAAAAATAATGTCTGCTTTATGAACAAAATGATAACAAAAATGAAGCATTGAAATTCCAATGTGTAATATGGATGATTTGTTTGATTGGGGTTTAATGTCATACTCAAGGATATTTCACTTATATGACATTGGATTGTTCACTTCACAGTTTTCCTTGTCTAATTTAATACGGAGACAAATTGAGCAGAAAAATAAAAATTAAGTCAGGCAAAATGTATTTCCCTTTTAGTTAGTCAACCAATAAAACACAATTTTCTAACACATCAACGATATATTTCTTACCCATCAAATCTCTGATTGGTTGGTTTTCAAGGGGGAAAACAATTAAGAATAGAAAAGAAAAAAAAAAATTGTGTGTCTATAAAATATATTTTTTCTCATCACAAATGTAACATGGGGGAAATTTACCCCGAGATAGTGTCTGACATAGTTATAGCCAATCATTCGACAGCTTTTCTGAAATAAATCCTCTCATTGGCTGGCTAACATGGGCCTTGGGGGTAAATATCCCCCCGCCCCCCCGCGAGTTTTAGTGAAGAATTTTTTTTTAATTTATTTTACCATGTCTTTCCACAGTTCCGTATTTATCAAAATGTTTTTGTCTTTTTTTATAAAGGAAATATGAATTTACGCAGTGCTCAAGTGTGCTTCCCTTATATGAGGGCTGTGTATTCCAACGATAATTAACACCAGCACAACCATAAAATGTTAAGTGTTTTGATAAAATTAGAAAGTTAATCTTCACCCAGTGTTAAGTAAAGACAGCATTGCTACACTCAAGACAAACTGACCTCAGCCAGAAGGCTGGGAAGGGAAGGTAGACTTGTTTACTTTGGATTTGTGCATGCAGGGTGCATGCACAACATTAGATAAGAATTGCAAATTTCACAGCGATGTCAACGGTCACACACTGTATTCAGGCTTTACAGTTTATTTATAGTTCAAAGGTATGTTTGCGTATATTTTACATATCCTTATAAATGTACTTATATATCTGACATTCCTTTAACAGACTGACAATAAACAGTACACAGCTGATGAATAAGAAAGATATGTAGGGAGTCAGAATCAATTAGTAGCTACTGATTGCTCATTAATAATGTATATGGAAGAGGTTCGTCTAGGGTTAATTTTCCCTGACCAGCTACATGTAAGATAGTCATCAGATTCTTACACCATGTCTGCATTTTGACGAAAACAGACTATTTCATTTGCATTGCATTTTGTTGGCTACATTTACCCTTTGCCATTATTTCCACTGATAACCATAACAGAGTACACTCCTATGGCTCATATTGAATATGAAGATAAAAAAGGGATGGCAATCAAATTAAACAAACAAACAATTTCAGAAATAGGATACCAGAATAAAGGTATGATGTATTGTTGTACAATCTGATATTAATAAAATGATTCGACCCAACATAATTATGATATACAGAATCTAGTCTTATATTTCTTTCTCACTTTAAGCATATTTTTAATTTTCAACGATTGCAACAAACAAGACAACAACATGATGCACAATATGATGGGATATGACACTGTTAGCAAATTACCAGTACAAGGCCCCAAACCACCTTTAATATAGAATAACCAGTAGTCACTAGTCACTGGGGCTATTCAGTGCATTCTTACTTCTTTAACTAGCCTGGTGTTTGTGTATATTATATTGCAGACACTGTGCACAATATTTCAGTCCTCTTTCTTTAAAAGCCTTCTAAAAAAGTGACCCAGCCAAGAAAACAAATATGCCCTTTTTCTAATCAAAATAGTGATATAACAATCTGTAAATAAATTGTACACTTCCAAATAAATAAATTTGTGTTAGAGAACTTTTGATCTACATGTATACAGTAAAGTAGTAAAACAGTAGTTAAACTCACCTTGTAGGCTATAAGCAGCAAATCTAACAGCTTGTTCTGGAGTACATGGTAAACGGCCATCAATGATGTCTGTTTTTAACTGTAGAAAATACTGGTACCTAATACAAGAAAAAGAACAGATTTCAGTTTACAGTCTAACAGGTTGTTTGGGAGTATACGGTAAACAGCCGTCAATGATGTCTGTTTTTAACTGTAGAAAGTACTGGTACCGTATGTAACAAATAGAACAGATTGCAGTTTAACAACCTAAACTTAGTTAAAGCTACAACACCAATAAAAGAGGTTGGGATTTAGTATTTTTGAGAAAAAAAAACAAATTATTGAATCCTCATTTATCCGTAATTATCTTTTATTGAAGTCATCCATTTTATATTATTATCCATTAATAGTTTCCTCTAAAATCTGGCATAACTATATAAATGTCCCAGACCAACAGAACAATATCAGTCTGAGACTGGTTTAACAAATTGGTTTGTTAGGGTCATAATTTTCCATTTCACCAAAGGGCTGCGGTGCCACCCTCCAATTTTTTAATCTTTAATTCTCTCATTAAACAGTGAATACAATGTACATGTACTAGAATTGAAAAACATTTATAACGTTTGTATACCATATCTCAGAAGCTAATTGTAATTCGGAGCTATTGCTTGGCAGGTCTTCCCTATTAAATGGCATGCTATGAAGGTACTTTTAAGAAATTTTTCAGACAAATCAGAGGTGGTAACCACATAATTCCATTATTTTGTCTGATTTTGCATAGAATGACCCTTAATGTTATCCCCTGATACTTGTAAGACCCCATTAAATCAAAGAAAAGAGTATAACATACCTAGCAGCATCATCGAGCATCTTGTGAGCACTGGCCACATAATACATCACTCCAAAATAGAGGCGTGGAGAATGAGCAAACTTATCCAGCTGTTTCTTAAGTGGTTTGTCCAAATCCACCCAACGAAACAGCAGTTTTTTCGTAACATATCGCAAACCAAAATACTGCACCTAAATGGAGAGAGGAAAAATATATATTTAATAATATTAATATTATGGAATTTATTATATACTTCATCTTCAATTGTGTGTTTGTTTGAGGTATTACGCCATAAAACCATCTCATTGTCACTAACAACAAACAAAGACAGGACACCGACAAGATGCAATACTAACAGATCAGATTCAGTTGTCACTTAAATCAGAGAACATAAGGACAACAAGAAGCTCTCTCCAAATGATGCTATTCTGATTCAAAACATATTTAGTTAATAGAATGAAGATAGATTGGTTTTAGTTGGTAATTACGTTGTAGCCTTAATTTAACAAAAGTTCAAATATTAAATTCAGTTAAAATGATTATGGAATGCTTTAAAATAACAAAATAGTGTACTACTATTCATCAGTTACCTGGAATACATGTAGGTGATGCTCTAATCTCTGTGTCGGTGTGTGTATTTTTTCACGGTCTTTGACTCTTACATATTTTTAAAACACAAGTCAATGAAAAAATGCTTTTAAAGTTGTGTTATAACTTATAGTGAAACAGCTGTTAATAATGGTTCAATGATAATAATTGAATGCAATTTGTACACAGGTGAACTTTAAGGATGATCTGAAGTGAAATTTCTGACCATATCTGTTTTATTAGCAGAGATATTCTACACATTATCTGGTGGTGGTAGCAGCCCAGAACTTTACCATGGCAGACGCAGGATTAACAATAAGATGCTACCTCCATTTAATTACACCATATCAACTCATAATTCTCTACCCCCATTTAATTACACCATATCAACTCATAATTCTCTACCTCCATTTAATTACACCATATCAACTCATAATTCTCTACCTCCATTTAATTACACCATATCAACTCACAATTCTCTACCTCCATTTAATTACACCATATCAACTCATAATTCTCTACCCTCATTTAATTACACCATATCAACTCATAATTCTCTACCTCCATTTAATTACACCATATCAACTCACAATTCTCTACCT